>CANOBC010000055.1:0-53489 GCA_947563755.1 Lochmaea crataegi
GCCTTTTAGGCATATCATTCCTCATATTTTAAGACATAATCTGGACATCATCTATTTTGGTTTTTGTTGAAAGATCCTTTGGTTTTTTGGATTATATCCACATCATTAAATTACTATTTTTTTCTCCATGCTTTTTTTTCGAAAAATTAGTCGATTTCTCGTCCCAAAAAAACCCATTTTAATCAAAAACTTCACAAACTTTATTGTCTTTAACGTTATTAATAAACTTTTCAGTAGCAACTTCAATTATCTCTAATTATACAATTTTTCATTCCATCTTCTATAAAATAATTAGAAAATTAAGCCTTTTAGGCATATCATTCCTCATATTTTAAGACATAATCTGGACATCTTCTATTTTGGTTTTTGTTGAAAGATCCTTTGGTTTTTTGGATTATATCCACATCATTAAATTACTATTTTTTTCTCCATGCTTTTTTTCGAAAAATTCGTCGATTTCTCGTCCCAAAAAAATCCATTTTAATCAAAAACTTCACAAACTTTATTGTCTTTGACGTTAATAATAAACTTTTCAGTAGCAACTTCAATTATCTCTAATTATACAATTTTTTATTCCATCTTCTATAAAATAATTAGAAAATTAAGCCTTTTAGGCATATCATTCCTCATATTTTAAGACATAATCTGGACATCTCTATTTTGGTTTTTGTTGAAAGATCCTTTGGTTTTTTGGAATATATCCACATCATTAAATTACTATTTTTTTCTCCATGCTTTTTTTTTCGAAAAATTAGTCGATTTCTCGACCCAAAAAAATCCATTTAAATCAAAAACTTCACAAACTTTATTGTCTTTGACGTTATTAATAAACTTTTCAGTAGCAACTTCAATTATCTCTAATTATACAATTTTTTATTCCATCTTCTATAAAATAATTAAAAAATTAAGCCTTTTAGGCATATCATTCCTCATATTTTAAGACTTAATCTGGACATCTTCTATTTTGGTTTTTGTTGAAAGATCCTTTGGTTTTTTGGATTATATCCACATCATTAAATTACTATTTTTTTCTCCATGCTTTTTTTTTTCGAAAAATTAGTCGATTTCTCGTCCCAAAAAAATCCATTTTAATCAAAAACTTCACAAACTTGATTGTCTTTAACGTTAATAATAAACTTTTCAATAGCAACTTCAATTATCTCTAATTATACAATTTTTTATTCCATCTTCTATAAAATAATTAGAAAATTAAGCCTTTTAGGCATATCATTCCTCATATTTTAAGACATAATCTGGACATCTTCTATTTTGGTTTTTGTTGAAAGATCCTTTGGTTTTTTGGATTATATCCACATCATTAAATTACTATTTTTTTCTCCATGCTTTTTTTTTCGAAAAATTAGTCGATTTCTCGTCCCAAAAAAATCCATTTTAATCAAAAACTTCACGAACTTCATTGTCTTTAACGTTATTAATAAACTTTTCAGTAGCAACTTCAATTATCTCCAATTATACAATTTTTTATTCCATCTTCTATAAAATAATTAGAAATTTAAGCCTTTTAGGCATATCATTCCTCATATTTTAAGACATAATCTGGACATCTTCTATTTTGGTTTTTGTTGAAAGATCCTTTGGTTTTTTGGATTATATCCACATCATTAAATTACTATTTTTTTCTCCATGCTTTTTTTTTCGAAAAATTAGTCGATTTCTCGTCCCAAAAAAATCCATTTTAATCAAAAACTTCACGAACTTCATTGTCTTTAACGTTATTAATAAACTTTTCAGTAGCAACTTCAATTATCTCCAATTATACAATTTTTTATTCCATCTTCTATAAAATAATTAGAAATTTAAGCCTTTTAGGCATATCATTCCTCATATTTTAAGACATAATCTGGACATCTTCTATTTTGGTTTTTGTTGAAAGATCCTTTGGTTTTTTGGATTATATCCACATCATTAAATTACTATTTTTTTCTCCATGTTTTTTTTTTCGAAAAATTAGTCGATTTCTCGTCCCAAAAAAATCCATTTTAATCAAAAACTTCACAAAGTTTATTGTCTTTAACGTTATTAATAAACTTCTCAGTAGCAACTTCAATTATCTCTAATTATACAATTTTTTATTCCATCTTCTATAAAATAATTAGAAATTTAAGCCTTTTAGGCATATCATTCCTCATATTTTAAGACATAATCTGGACATCTTCTATTTTGGTTTTTGTTGAAAGATCCTTTGGTTTTTTGGATTATATCCACATCATTAAATTACTATTTTTTTCTCCATGCTTTTTTTTTTCGAAAAATTAGTCGATTTCGCGTTCCAAAAAAATCCATTTTAATCAAAACTTCACAAACTTTATTGTCTTTACCGTTATTAATAAACTTTTCAGTAGCAACTTCAATTATCTCTAATTATACAATTTTTTATTCCATCTTCTATAAAATAATTAGAAATTTAAGCCATTTAGGCATATCATTCCTCATATTTTAAGACATAATCTGGACATCTTCTATTTTGGTTTTTGTTGAAAGATCCTTTGGTTTTTTGGATTATATCCACATCATTAAATTACTATTTTTTTCTCCATGCTTTTTTTTTCGAAAAATTAGTCGATTTCTCGTCCCAAAAAAATCCATTTTAATCAAAAACTTCACGAACTTTATTGTCTTTAACGTTATTAATAATCCTTTCAGTAGCAACTTCAATTATTTCTAATTATACAATTTTTTATTCCATCTTCTATAAAATAATTAGAAATTTAAGCCTTTTAGGCATATCATTCCTCATATTTTAAGACTTAATCTGGACATCTTCTATTTTGGTTTTTGTTGAAAGATCCTTTGGTTTTTTGGATTATATCCACATCATTAAATTACTATTTTTTTCTCCATGCTTTTTTTTTCGAAAAATTAGTCGATTTCTCGTCCCAAAAAAATCCATTTTAATCAAAAACTTCACGAACTTCATTGTCTTTAACGTTATTAATAAACTTTTCAGTAGCAACTTCAATTATCTCCAATTATACAATTTTTTATTCCATCTTCTATAAAATAATTAGAAATTTAAGCCTTTTAGGCATATCATTCCTCATATTTTAAGACATAATCTGGACATCTTCTATTTTGGTTTTTGTTGAAAGATCCTTTGGTTTTTTGGATTATATCCACATCATTAAATTACTATTTTTTTCTCCATGTTTTTTTTTCGAAAAATTAGTCGATTTCTCGTCCCAAAAAAACCCATTTTAATCAAAATCTTCACAAACTTTATTGTCTTTGACGTTATTAATAAACTTCTCAGTAGCAACTTCAATTATCTCTAATTATACAATTTTTTATTCCATCTTCTATAAAATAATTAGAAATTTAAGCCTTTTAGGCATATCATTCCTCATATTTTAAGACATAATCTGGACATCTTCTATTTTGGTTTTTGTTGAAAGATCCTTTGGTTTTTTGGATTATATCCACATCATTAAATTACTATTTTTTTCTCCATGTTTTTTTTTTCGAAAAATTAGTCGATTTCTCGTCCCAAAAAAATCCATTTTAATCAAAAACTTCACAAAGTTTATTGTCTTTAACGTTATTAATAAACTTCTCAGTAGCAACTTCAATTATCTCTAATTATACAATTTTTTATTCCATCTTCTATAAAATAATTAGAAATTTAAGCCTTTTAGGCATATCATTCCTCATATTTTAAGACATAATCTGGACATCTTCTATTTTGGTTTTTGTTGAAAGATCCTTTGGTTTTTTGGATTATATCCACATCATTAAATTACTATTTTTTTCTCCATGCTTTTTTTTTCGAAAAATTAGTCGATTTCGCGTTCCAAAAAAATCCATTTTAATCAAAAACTTCACAAACTTTATTGTCTTTACCGTTATTAATAAACTTTTCAGTAGCAACTTCAATTATCTCTAATTATACAATTTTTTATTCCATCTTCTATAAAATAATTAGAAATTTAAGCCATTTAGGCATATCATTCCTCATATTTTAAGACATAATCTGGACATCTTCTATTTTGGTTTTTGTTGAAAGATCCTTTGGTTTTTTGGATTATATCCACATCATTAAATTACTATTTTTTTCTCCATGCTTTTTTTTTCGAAAAATTAGTCGATTTCTCGTCCCAAAAAAATCCATTTTAATCAAAAACTTCACGAACTTTATTGTCTTTAACGTTATTAATAATCCTTTCAGTAGCAACTTCAATTATTTCTAATTATACAATTTTTTATTCCATCTTCTATAAAATAATTAGAAATTTAAGCCTTTTAGGCATATCATTCCTCATATTTTAAGACTTAATCTGGACATCTTCTATTTTGGTTTTTGTTGAAAGATCCTTTGGTTTTTTGGATTATATCCACATCATTAAATTACTATTTTTTTCTCCATGCTTTTTTTTTCGAAAAATTAGTCGATTTCTCGTCCCAAAAAAATCCATTTTAATCAAAAACTTCACGAACTTCATTGTCTTTAACGTTATTAATAAACTTTTCAGTAGCAACTTCAATTATCTCCAATTATACAATTTTTTATTCCATCTTCTATAAAATAATTAGAAATTTAAGCCTTTTAGGCATATCATTCCTCATATTTTAAGACATAATCTGGACATCTTCTATTTTGGTTTTTGTTGAAAGATCCTTTGGTTTTTTGGATTATATCCACATCATTAAATTACTATTTTTTTCTCCATGTTTTTTTTTCGAAAAATTAGTCGATTTCTCGTCCCAAAAAAACCCATTTTAATCAAAATCTTCACAAACTTTATTGTCTTTGACGTTATTAATAAACTTCTCAGTAGCAACTTCAATTATCTCTAATTATACAATTTTTTATTCCATCTTCTATAAAATAATTAGAAAATTAAGCCTTTTAGGCATATCATTCCTCATATTTTAAGACATAATCTGGACATCTTCTATTTTGGTTTTTGTTGAAAGATCCTTTGGTTTTTTGGATTATATCCACATCATTAAATTACTATTTTTTTCTCCATGCTTTTTTTTTCGAAAAATTAGTCGATTTCTCGTCCCAAAAAAACCCATTTTAATCAAAATCTTCACAAACTTTATTGTCTTTAACGTTATTAATAAACTTCTCAGTAGCAACTTCAATTATCTCTAATTATACAATTTTTTATTCCATCTTCTATAAAATAATTAGAAAATTAAGCCTTTTAGGCATATCATTCCTCATATTTTAAGACATAATCTGGACATCTTCTATTTTGGTTTTTGTTGAAAGATCCTTTGGTTTTTTGGATTATATCCACATCATTAAATTACTATTTTTTTCTCCATGCTTTTTTTTTCGAAAAATTAGTCGATTTCTCGTCCCAAAAAAACCCATTTTAATCAAAATCTTCACAAACTTTATTGTCTTTGACGTTATTAATAAACTTCTCAGTAGCAACTTCAATTATCTCTAATTATACAATTTTTTATTCCATCTTCTATAAAATAATTAGAAAATTAAGCCTTTTAGGCATATCATTCCTCATATTTTAAGACATAATCTGGACATCTTCTATTTTGGTTTTTGTTGAAAGATCCTTTGGTTTTTTGGATTATATCCACATCATTAAATTACTATTTTTTTCTCCATGCTTTTTTTTTCGAAAAATTAGTCGATTTCTCGTCCCAAAAAAACCCATTTTAATCAAAATCTTCACAAACTTTATTGTCTTTGACGTTATTAATAAACTTCTCAGTAGCAACTTCAATTATCTCTAATTATACAATTTTTTATTCCATCTTCTATAAAATAATTAGAAAATTAAGCCTTTTAGGCATATCATTCCTCATATTTTAAGACATAATCTGGACATCTTCTATTTTGGTTTTTGTTGAAAGATCCTTTGGTTTTTTGGATTATATCCACATCATTAAATTACTATTTTTTTCTCCATGCTTTTTTTTTTTCGAAAAATTAGTCGATTTCTCGTCCCAAAAAAACCCATTTTAATCAAAATCTTCACAAACTTTATTGTCTTTGACGTTATTAATAAACTTCTCAGTAGCAACTTCAATTATCTCTAATTATACAATTTTTTATTCCATCTTCTATAAAATAATTAGAAAATTAAGCCTTTTAGGCATATCATTCCTCATATTTTAAGACATAATCTGGACATCTTCTATTTTGGTTTTTGTTGAAAGATCCTTTGGTTTTTTGGATTATATCCACATCATTAAATTACTATTTTTTTCTCCATGCTTTTTTTTTCGAAAAATTAGTCGATTTCTCGTCCCAAAAAAACCCATTTTAATCAAAATCTTCACAAACTTTATTGTCTTTGACGTTATTAATAAACTTCTCAGTAGCAACTTCAATTATCTCTAATTATACAATTTTTTATTCCATCTTCTATAAAATAATTAGAAAATTAAGCCTTTTAGGCATATCATTCCTCATATTTTAAGACATAATCTGGACATCTTCTATTTTGGTTTTTGTTGAAAGATCCTTCGGTTTTTTGGATTATATCCACATCATTAAATTACTATTTTTTTCTCCATGCTTTTTTTTTTCGAAAAATTAGTCGATTTCTCGTCCCAAAAAAACCCATTTTAATCAAAATCTTCACAAACTTTATTGTCTTTGACGTTATTAATAAACTTCTCAGTAGCAACTTCAATTATCTCTAATTATACAATTTTTCATTCCATCTTCTATAAAATAATTAGAAAATTAAGCCTTTTAGGCATATCATTCCTCATATTTTAAGACATAATCTGGACATCTTCTATTTTGGTTTTTGTTGAAAGATCCTTTGGTTTTTTGGATTATATCCACATCATTAAATTACTATTTTTTTGTTTGTCCCGACGATGTGAAAATATTAGCGAAACAATGAATTGTATACCTTTAAGTAAGGGTTAATACAATAACTGTACATTGAAGTATCCTCGAAGTTTATTTATATAGGAATTCTTATTCTTCTTATTGTTAAAATAAAATGAAAGAGTATACGAGCACTTATTAAGTAGAATTTTTTTTTCTTTTATTTATTGTAAAGATAATTCTCTCGAAACAATATATTGTAGACACCCTCGGAAGTTTATGTGTATAGTTTACAGAGTTATTGTTAAAATTAATTCAATGTCCCAAGCAGGTTCTTTTTTATGGTTGTATTAACGATCTCATCGATATAATACTCTATAATAACACGTTACGATTGATTGGTCGGGTCTCAAAAATAATAATCGCTTTAAATTGATCGAAGAATTTTTCTTTCGGCCATTGTATTTGAAATTAGTTTAAAATTAGTCGATGGTTTTTTTTTCTTCGTTTACAATTTAACACCTGTTCTTTTTAGTTTTTGGATACTTTTATAAAAGTCATAATAAAATTATAATAAACGACACTTGTGGAAAGCTATGAAACAGACATGAAAAACTTTATGGTGGTGATGAAGATAAGAGAAAATTTTATAATGAATTAAAGATATTCTAAGAAACTTTGAAGAATAAGAAACTAGCAAAAAATTGATGGGGAACAGCCGAAAGACTGACTCATTGGAGATATCAACTCCTGTGATTAGAGCACTCAAAGGAGGACCTAGTGAAAAAAATCTAGTTAAGGGAATGAGCGCAGTTTTTGCACGTTTCACCCTCAGGCATTCCCTCCTACACCATTACTCCACCATTTCCAGAGCTCTGGGTATTTCCCCAGTACAAGAATTGTCAGATCATCTGCATACCCCTTCCTGTTCAATTCCTCTAGGAGTTCGTCTATGACAAGGTCCCACAACAAAGATATTGGGACTCCTCCCTGTGGGTATACCTTCATTATCGATACCACCATGAAATCTCCAAATAAGGTTGTCGTTGCTGTCTTGTTGAAAAGCCTGTTTTTCATCCACCGACATGTGGTGTCGTCTGCTCGACGCCTTGCAACAGCTGCTATCATGGAGTCAAAGGAGGTGTGGTCGAACGCTCCTTCTATATCAAGAAATGCTCCAAGATTTCCTAGGGCAGCCTCAATTTTCGACACCAGTTGGTGTAAGGCTGTTTCATAAGATTTTCCTGATTTATAGGCATCCTTTCAATGAAAAAGTTTTCCCTAACATGCCTATCAATAAGTGTTTCCATTATCCTCAACATGAGCCATGGAGTAGAAGAAGATCCGGAAAATACGAAATAAATCGAAACCTTTTAAATAAAAAGAAGAAAAACTGTTCCTCCATTAAAACGTCATATAGTATTTTTTATTGAATTAACCTTGAAAATCACTACACAGAGAAAAATTTTTGCCCATTTTTGACAATTACTCCTAGATATATAGTGCGTTAATTTTGAGCTTCTGATAATTAATAAAATTACCCATACTTTTATAATTTGTATAACTCGCCCATTGTAAGCTGGCACTTGGACTTTGGACTTCTGAGATGCGCGGAAGTACTTCCGATCGCTCGAGACTCAGTGAAATGGAGGACCCCATTCTCTGTTATGACCGCAAACGGTTAATATCGCAGTAATTCCAGTGGCGTAGTAGTATTATACTAGTTTTTAGTTACGGTAATTATTATCAGTAGTTAGTTTATAGAAGGTGTGGTTTTAGCTTATAATTTAGTTATAATTATTAGAATCTTCTGTTTTTATCATTTAGGGATTTTTAATTTTCGCTTTATTTAATAATATATTGTATGCGTTAATATCTTACTTACTTTTTGTTAGGGATGCGCGATACTATCCGATATTCAAGTGTATCGATACTTTTACTACCGATACTCGATATTTTGTATCGATACTATGCTTTTCGATGCATTCCAAGTATCGATGAATTTGTAGTGTATATCGATACCTTGCGATACGGGATTTTTAGTGGTAGCAGCAAGTGGCGATATCTATAGTGATGAGCGATATCGTGATTTTTAAACACGTTGTGAAATGATATCGGGCTTTTTTTAACGAAACTAAAAATAAAAAACGAAAAATGTGCAGTTTTTTGCGTTTTTCGAGCTAAATTTGAGGTTATGTGGAAAAGTGACAAATGTAAAAGTTGTAGATTTTCTCAAGATCTACAATTTTTATAATCAACTTTTTATTTTAGGAACTCAACTTTGGCCGGAAATCGTAATAATATTAGTATTTTTCCACCCTCCAAAAAAAGTGCATGTCTTTTACCGAAAAAACGTTATAACTCGAAAAATTTCCAATATTTTAATTTGAAATTTTTTTTCATGTTTTGTGATTATGAAAGCTACCTTCTACTGAATTTTTATCAAAATCGAACATTTTTTATTGAAACCAAAAATAAAAAACGAAAAATGCAGTTTTTTGCGTTTTTCAAGCTAATTTTGAGATTATGTGGAAAAGTCACTGATGAAAAAGTTGTAGATTCACCCAAGGTCTACAACTTTTATAATCAACTTTTTATTCTAGGAATTCAACTTTGGCCGGAAATCGCAATAATGTCTTTTTCCACCCCCCAAAAAAGTGTCCTTTACCGAAAAAACGTTATAACTCGAAAAATTTCCAATATTTCAATTTGAAATTTTTTTTCATGTTTTTTGATTATGAAAGCTACCTTCTACTAAATTTTCATCAAAATCGAACATTTTTTATCGAAACCAAAAATAAAAAACGAAAAATGCAGTTTTTTGCGTTTTTCGAGCTAATTTTGAGGTTATGTGGAAAAGTCACGGATGAAAAAGTTGTAGATATTTCCAAGATCTACAACTTTTATGATTAACTTTTTATTCTAGAACCTCAACTTTGGCCGGAAATCGCAATAATGTCTTTTTCCACTCCCCAAAAAAAGTATCTTTTTGCCGAAAAAACGTTATAACTCGAAAAATTTCCGATATTTCAATCTGAATTTTATTTTCATGTTTTGTGATTATGAAAGCTACCATCTACTGAATTTTTATCAAAATCGAACATTTTTTATCGAAACTAAAAATAAAAAACGAAAAATGCAGTTTTTTGCGTTTTTCGAGCTAATTTTGATGTTATGTGGAAAAGTCACTAATAATAGAGTTGTAGATTTTTCCAAGATCTACAACTTTTATGATTAACCTTTTATTCTAGAACCTCAACTTTGGCCGGAAATCGCAATCATGTCTTTTTCCACCCCCCAAAAAAAGTGTCTTTTACCGAAAAAACGTTATAACTCGAAAAATTTCCAATATTTCAATTTGAACTTTTTTTTCACGGTTTGGTTTGTGACTATGAAAGCTACCTTTTATCGAATTTTCATCGAAATCGATCAATTTTTGAATAAACTAAAAATAAAAAACGAAAAATGCCGTTTTTTTTGCGTTTTTCGACCTAATTTTGAGATTTTGTGGAAAAGTCACTGATGAAAAAGTTATAGATTTACCCAAGATCTACAATTTTTATAATCAACTTTTTATTCTAGGAACTCAATTTTGGCCGGAAATCGCAATAATGTCTTTTTCCACCCCCCAAAAAAAGTATCTTTTACCGAAAAAACGTTATAACTCGAAAAATTTCCAATATTCCAATCTGAATTTTATTTTCATGTTTTGTGATTATGGAAGCTACCTTCTATTGAATTTTTATCAAAATCGAACATTTTTTATCGAAACTAAAAATAAAAAACGAAAAATGCAGTTTTTTGCGTTTTTCGAGCTAATTTTGAGGTTATGTGGAAAAGTCACAAATAATAGAGTTGTAGATTTTTCCAAGATCTACAACTTTTATAATCAACTTTTTATTCTAGGAACTCAACTTTGGCCGGAAATCGCAATAATTTCTTTTTCCACCCCCCCAAAAAAGTGTCTTTTACCGAAAGAACGTTATAACTCAAAAAATTTCCAATATTTTGACTTGAAATTTTTTTTCATGGTTTGTGACTATCAAAACTATCTTCTACTAAATTTTCATCAGAATCGAACATTTTTTATCGAAACCACAAATAAAAAACGAAAAATGCAATTTTTTGCGTTTTTCGAGCTAATTTTGAGATTATGTGAAAAAGTCACTAATGAAAAAGTTGTAGATTTTCCCAAGATCTACAATTTTTATAATCAACTTTTCATTCTAGGAACTCAACTTTGGACGGAAATCGCAATAATGTCTTTTTGCACCCCCCAAAAAGGTGTTTTTTACCAAAAAAACGTCAAAATGAGCAAAATCCCGGATCTTTAAAGTATCGACAAATTAATATTCGATATTCCACTGTATCGATACTTTACGTTCCGATCCGTATCGATACTTTACGTTCCGATCCGTATCGATACTTTACGTTCCGATCCGTATCGATACTTTACGTTCCGATCCGTATCGATACTTTACGTTCCGATCCGTATCGATACCTTATATCGATACTTTCCAGTGTATCGCGCAACCCTACTTTTTTTTTCGCGCGTATCTCAAGTTCCAGCTTACACTGGGCGAGTTATAACATATACATTCCAATGGATATCCTTAGAGAGTATTCCTTTAAAATTTTAGGTTCAAATTCACATTTTTGTGACTTAAGTTGATGGATTACCCATTTTAACTCACATCTATTAATGTTATAAATGAAACTAACTGTTTCTAATTAATTCCACTATTTAATTGAAAAATTATGAAAATTATTAAAGGATATTGATAATTATTTCGATATTGACATATCATCGTCAGAATGACAGAAGTAACATTTTATGTGATACCTTATTGATGTTTAATATTTTGGCTAGACCAAATAGTAAGTGATTGACTTAATATATATGAATAGAAAAAAGAAGAAGATATGATTTTACAATTATTAAAGCTTAGGTATTATTAGCCCTATGGGGATATCCTGGATATCTTTTTCCCATTTAAGATCAGTATAACTGTGGAAAACTATATCTGCTGATCTTTACAATTGTTACTTAAGAAGTCAATTTAATAGTGGAGAGCTCCCTAGATTTATCTGTTCATTGACAACTTCATATTGTGGGTCTCTTAAGTGTCTTCTTATTTCTAATTCTTCAAGGAAATCTAGTTCTTGTTTCTTATCACAAATATGCAGTACTTCTAGTTCTGTGTTAGGTGTTAATGAATGTTTTGTGTCAAGAAGGTGTTTTGCGTAATGTAATTTATCTGGCTGTTTTAATCTGTATGCTCGTGAGTGTTCATTGCATCTAATTTCAAAATTTCGAATTGTTTCACCAATATAGACAGCATTACATTCTGGACATTTAAGTTTATATACTCCAGACTTTTTTAATGGGGGTACTTTTGTTTTTACATTTAACAATTTTTTACTCACATTGTTTTCTGTTTTAAAAGAAATTGCTGTATTTGTTGCTAAATATATTATCTTTGAAATATTATTAGAAATATTACCAGCATATGTGATGGTTTTGTAATTTTGTATTTTCCTAGTTTTTTCAGGAAATATTAATTGTAATGCCACTTTTTCCTCTTTTTTATTAATTAATTTATTTATTATATGTAATGGATAACCGTTGGATGTGGCTATTTGTTTAATTACATTAATCAAAATCATATTTGTTCATAGAAACTGAAAATGCTCTATGTATCATTGAATTATATGCTGCTAATTTATGTGACATGGGATGATTGGAACTATATGGTATAGTCACATCAGTATGTGTTGGTTTTCTGTAAATTGAAAAATCAAGTATATTATTGACTCTTTGAATTTTAATATCAAGAAAATTGATTGAGTTATTCTCTTCAACTTCTAATGTAAATTTAATTTTTAGATGTAAATTATTAATATGATTGAACAATATATCTAATTGTCGTTCACTACCTACAAAACAAGCTAATATGTCATCTACATACCTATACCAAAATAATATATTTTTTGAAATGTTACATTCAGGATTTTTCTTTCTAAGCTGTCCATAAAAATGTTTGCTAAAATTGGTGATATAGGGCTTCCCATTGGTAAACCTTCATTCTGAATATATACCTTATTATCAAAAGTAAAATAATTCTGATTAATACATACATCAAACAAATTAAGTATATCTGATATTATTCCTGGATTGATATTTTTATCCTCTAGTAATTTTTTAACAAGTTTTATGCACTCTTTTGGAGGAATTTTAGAGAACATCAAATTAAATAAGTTTAGAGTTATCTTGTAATTTGTATGTTTTTAATTTTTTGATTAGTTCTATTGAATTTTCAATTGAGTATTTAGATATACCTCCATAGCTATTAAGTATATTGTTTAGTTTTTTAGCTAACTTATTATTAGGAGTATTAACGTAAGAAACGACAGGTCTAATTGGTTTCGATACTTTATGTAATTTAACAGTTCCATATAATTGTGGAGACTGAGGATTTTTATTAATCATGTATTTTTTCTCATAATCATTGAAAACATAATTTGAACTATTGAAAAAACTTTTTTGTTGGGTCAGCCCTTAGAATTTTTACATCTGAAGATTCTATAAAATTATTAACTTTAGATTTATATTCTTCGGATTCTAAAAATTTCCTTTGTCAGATTTTGTTATTGTGAGGTCATAATCTTCTACTTTTTGTTTAATTGAATTTAATGCTGAAATATCATTTTTTGTTTGACGTTTAACCTTTGAAGGTTTCATATTTTTAATCAAACTAGCAATTTGTAATTTTTCATAAAGAAAACTATTTGACTGAGATTTTAAAGCTATTTCTGACTCTGTAGCTAAAATTTCTTTAATACTATTTGTGAATTTTGGTGGTATGCTGGAAATATTTCTAATAATATTTCAAAGATAATATCTTGTTCAACAAATACAGTAATTTCCTTTAAAACAGAAAACAATGGGAGTAAAAAATTGTTAAATGTAAAAACAAAAATACCCCCATCAAAAAAGTCTGGAATATATAAACTTAAATGTCCAGAAAGTAATGCAGTCTTTATTGGTCAAACAATTCGAAATTTTAAAATTAGAGACAATGAACACTCACGAGCATACAGATTAAAACATCCAGATAAATCACATTACGCAAAACATCTTCTTGACACAAAACATTCATTAACACCTAAAACAGAACTAGAAGTACTGCATATTTGTGATAAGAAACAAGAACTAGATTTCCCTGAAGAACTAGAAATAAGAAGACCCACAATATGAAGTTGTCAATGAACAGATAAATCTAAGGAGCTCTCCACTAATAAATTGTCTTCTTAAGTAACAATTGTAAAGATCAGCAGATATAGTTTTCCACAGTTATACTGATCTTAAATGGGAAAAAGATATCCAGGATATCCCCATAGGGCTAATAATACCTAAGCTTTAATATTTGTAAAATCATATCTTCTTCTTTTTTCTATTCATATATATTAAGTCAATCACTTACTATTTGGTCTAGCCAAAATATTAAACATCAAGTAGGTATCACATAAAATGTAACTTGTGTCATTCTGACGATGATATGTCAATATCGAAATAATTATCAATATCCTTTAATAATTTTCATAAATTTTTTAATTAAATAGTGGAATTAATTAGAAACAGTTAGTTTCATTTATAACATTAATATGTATGTATATTGGGGTGACCTTCACTAAGACCTAAAACATCTATTGTGCCCCCTTACTTCTACTTAGTTCCTGAGAAAAGTCTCAGAGACTAGTAGCTCCTTTAGTCCTATTTCCCGGAGAAATTTTAGGATATCTGCAGGTTTCAACTTGTTCCACTTCTATCCAGTAATCTCGAAGGTGTTGTGCCCTAGGATTCTGAATTTTTGTACAATTCGCAAGTATGTTGATGAAGGTTTCCTCTTCCATGCCACAGAATCTACTTTCTTATTCATCCACTATTTTGGGCTTTTTCAGGTGCCCATTCAGGCGACAATGTCCCGTTAGGATCCCTGCTAAAACTCTTAGTGCAGTTTTGCTTCGACATATGCATTTATTAGATCTCAACAGAAGAATCTTTGATTGTCTCAGTCCTACTAGATCTTTCCAATCGTCAGATCTTCTCTTTTTTTCCTTTCTTTCAATATTACATTGGACCTGATAGCGTAAAAGGGTTCCGGCACCCAAAAGGGTGTTCCAGTTCCCTTCTCTGTTAATTAATTTACTTCCATTCCAGTGTATCCTGGAATCCACAGTAAGGTGACTATATTGTTCTCCCCTAGTTCATTAAGTTTGTCCCACACCATTTTGGAACTGATTACACAAGAGCTCAATGCTTTAATGGCTGCTTGATTACTCCAACATTATGATAATCATTTGCCTTCTATATCCTTTATCAATATTGAACTGGGCACACTTTCCTATGGCGTGAATTTCCGCTTGAAAGATACTTTGGGTCTTTTCCAAACTTTCAGAGTGTTTGGTTCCTGGCCTGTAGAGCCATTTCTGCTTTGTATATAATCTCCTTTTCGTATTTGTTCTACAGGAGTTTACTTCCTAGAATCAAACCTAGATAGTTGACTTTTTGTCTCGTCGTCAATAGGCTAGATCTACTACTCCAATATGCCAGATTCCTGCACACCATTAGAGCCATTTTTGCTTTGCATATAATTTCCTTTTCGTGTTTGGTATTCAAATGATCGAAATACCAAATGTGTCAAACCCATAGAGATACTACAGCCAGCTCGGAACCCGTCATCATGTTAGAGAAAGATAGAAAGTCACAGGTTCAGGCTGACTTTCTCTAATGGCGTGCATGCTATAGACAGACAAAGACAGAAAAAACTCTGATCATCTGGCTCTTTCCTTCTCACCGGAGTTTAGACGGACATTCCCAATATACACTGTGGCTTATTGCATCTATCTGTAGTATCTATATGGTCAAAACATCATAATAATAGTTCATTGACAAAAACGTCGTTGCTTAGCAATTGGTCTTAACGGTAGATACATAACACCTCTTCCCCCAAGAGAGCAATCTCTCCTACAGGTTCAGCCCGTCAGGAGCCCTTCGGATCGCGAAGATGTCCTCAATAGCACTAGAGATGAACAAGCACTGGTTGAAAAAGATGGCTGGTTCATATCCAGTTGAGGTGACGAGGATGGGTGAGACAATGCGTTATTCCTTGGTGGGTTGTGAGGTGAAATTTGTGTTGGTGCTGTAGACGGAGTATCCTCCAGATATTCTCCCGGTGTCGGTTCCAGTGGTGTAGTCACCAAGTGGATGAATCACTTGGGGAATGTTGAGCTCCGAGACGATTTGGTCTCCTACTTTCTGCATTTGGTCAACATGTCGTCCCCACATTTCTCCCTTGACTTGAACTGTGTAGTTCAAGTCTCCATCCTTGGCCAAGATGTAGAAGAATGGGAAAATTCGGTACATCTGAAGCATTGTTAGTTGGATTTGGAATTTGATGTTGCTGGTTTTGAAGGTTAGAATTTTTCATTCTGATTTACTGGGATTTGGCCCTGTGTGTTCACCTTGTTTACATTCAAAGGATCGGTGAAGATGCCCCTTGAGCATGGTTGATATCATCATGTTCAAAAATCCTGTATAGTATGAATCTATCTCTTAGACCCCCACAAACACGTCGTGTAGCTTGATAGAAAGCATATTAGCTGGGTATTTGGCTAATCTTCGGAGTTCCTTCATATACTTCATACTTCACGTTGCTTACGGTTGATGAAGGTGTGTCTTGATGGAATTATCAATGGCTGAGGAGCTAAGTGGTTTTTGAGTAATATTTGTAAATCTTCAACTGTCTTGGCTTTGTAGGTTTTGGGATATAGTAGGTCCAATCGCCGTGAGGGAGGAGGTATGATACGGAGGCTGGAGTGCCCCAGGGCTTGGTTCTTGGACCGACGCTATGGAAGTGTGTGTTTGATGAGGTTTGTGGGATAGTATGTGAAGAGGGATGTGAGATTACGGTGTATGCGGACGATGTGTGTCTGGTATGTACGGCAAAAGGAGAGGCGGAGATAGAAAGAAAGGCGGAAAGAATGTGTAGGAAGATTGTGGAGAAGATAGAGCGGTGCAGACTAGAAGTGGCGGAAGATAAGACGGTGGGGTTGCTAGTGAAGGGACGGAGCAAGACAAGGGAAGTGGGGGTGATGGTGAAGGGAAGGAGAATTCGCATGGAGGAGTGTGTGAAATACCTAGGGTTGTGGTTGGATAGTCAGTTATCCTTCCGAACACACATGTTGAAGGCGGCTGAGAAGGGGAAAGTGGCTGGGGAAATTGATGAGTAATGTGAAGGGGCCGGGAGAGTGGAAGAGGAGGATCATTGGTAGGACGGTAGAGCAGAGTTTGCTGTACGGTGCGGAGGTATGGGGTGAAAGAGCGGGAGTGAATGCGAGGGTTAGGCCACTCCTGCGGGGGCAGAGAGGTATATTGCTAAGGGTAGTGCAGGGGTACAGGAAAGTGGGTGGACTGGCAGCAGCGGTACTGGCAAGGACCTACCCATTGGACTTTATGGCTAGAGTCAGGAATAAACGCTGGAGGGGTGCGACCAGAGAGGAAGTACAAGAATGGATGGAGGAGGAAATGGAGAGAAGGTGGGAGGAGTATGAGGGCGCGCTAAAAGGAGCGATTGGGAATAGGAGAGATTGGATGGATCGGGAATTCGGGGAGGTGAACTACTTCTTGACACAGGTGTTCACTGGACATGGGTCGAGAGTAGGGTTCCTCCACAAGATTGGAAAAAGAGAGACTGGAGTGTGCGAGAGGTGTGGAGTGGAGGATGATGTGGGGCATGTGTTCAGATGCTGGCGGAACGAGGAAGTGCTGAAGAAGTTGGACAGGAAACTAGGGGAGGCGGTGTATTGGGAGAATATGGTGGAGATAATGTTGAGGGGGGAGGAGGAATGGATGGAGGTAAGTGGGGTAGTAGAGAGCATGGTCAGGGGGAGAGAACGACTCGATATGGCATGAGAGGTAGGAGTGGAAGTTAGGGAGAAGACGACGATGTGAGCGGAGAGTGTGCGAGGGACCGCCGCCCGTCTCGAAGTATGCTAAGGTAGTGATTCCGAGGCGGGGGTAACGGCGAGTTTGAGGTGGGTTTGGTTGGTAGGCATCTCCTTGGGGATGAGTCCAACACTGGACCCATTCGAACATGAGTTTCCCATCTCGTCCCGAAAAAAAAAAAAAGGTCCAATCGCCGTAATAAAGACTCGACTTTTTTTTTCTCTGGCACCTCCCGCAAGTCGAGATATACGTCAAACCTGTCAATTTTCATCGAACCTTCCAAAAGGTATTCCTGGATTACCTAAAATTCTTACTGGTTCAAGAAAACTGCCTGAAGATTCGTCGAGTCATGAATATTGCTTGCATTTCTGCGTGTTTGGTTAGGACGTGAACGAGGCTGCTTACAGTTTCTTGAAGCGTTTTGCGCAACTAGGATATTCCGTCGACTGCGCCATTTTTGTATTCTAATGATCGAAACAAGTAGTATCATAATAAATTTTGCACATTTAATGATTTAAATAATAAATTATTGCTAACAATCTTTTTATTATTCTCGGTTCGGAAATGTTTATTTTTGTTATTACATTGTCTTTTTTTATGAAATCAAATCTCGTATCTCGAGTAATAACAGCCGAAATTATTTGATGCGTGATAGGGTCTATTTTGCATGACGGCGGCGTGAATATAAAACTCCGAAATTACGTATCTTTCTTTATGAGATGTGTACCAATAAGTTACAGAAGCAATTTGCATATGTAACTAAGTATGTGTACGTTTCATATTGTTGAATATACAGCTTCAACATTACAGGCCAAATTTTATGATTTCATGCGACTTACTTATGACATAACCACATCTCTTCTATACGGTGGTTGCATAGAGATGGTAATCAGGCAGGTAAAACGAGAAAAAGTTACGAGTATTGGAAGAATTCTTAAATATTTATTTTTCTGTATTTTTTTTTGTTTGGAAGTTCACGCTAACTTGAGCATGTTGATAATTATATTAAGGATAAAGACGTAAAGAAATTGATTCATAGCATTCAACAAGAAAGAAAGAAATCCAGTGACTGCTTTCTTCCGCATAGTGCTCAGATAAATGCACTCCATTTATCATCCGAAATTTTGCGGTTGATAAAGATTTAGTTACATTTTCTTTCCTTTCATGCTGCTAATTCGAACGCAGGGAAATTTTACATTATCATTCTTTCATTATTTATATTCCCTTTATGCGAATTTGCTGTCAGCCCAAGGAAAGAAAAAACTTTTGGTTTCATGGTTTGGCAGACGCAGACGGCCGCTCTTTCATTATTGAATTTTAACCGAAAGTGTTATAACAAAACATCTGTTTACAAAGACGTTTTCCAATCAATTTAACAAATAACAATAAATTAATCGAATAAATTTATATAAATCTTTTTGTCGTGGTTGTATTTTTTTTGTTCGAACTGGACATTGTCGAAATAAATGAAAATACTTTTTAATGAAGTTGTTCGCGAATGTTATTTGTGTATAGTGGTGAAAGAGCATATAGTGCCCGATCGCAAGTCCGATAAAAAAGAGCTACTGTTAAGATGGTTTATATTCTTTGCAGTTTCGCCGATACACGGTAAATATCTGGGATAGTCGATATGTCTTATGTTAGCCTCATTAGCGGGTGTCACATTTACATATAATAGCGCACAAACCTACCTTTTAGGGATAATGTTTGTGTAGCCGGGACGCCAATATAAATACACACTTACTAACTGATGATACATCGATTTCTTCTAATTAAAATTTGAATTAAAACTACATTTTTTCCAGAGTACAAATTTGAAGACATTTTTTTGAACAGAGCATTTCAATGAAAACTATCCATCCACACATAATTCTGAAGGCGTCTCTTTTATGGAAGAAATGAAAAAAGGTGACTTCTTTTTTCTCATATATTAGGGATGCGCGATACACGTTGTGAAATGATATTTAACGAAACTAAAAAACGAAAAATGTGCAGTTTTTTGCGTTTTTCGAGCTAATTTTGAGGTTATGTGAAAAAGTCACTGATTAAAAAGTTGTAGATTTTCTCAAGATCTACAACTTTTATGATCAACTTTTTATTATAGGAACTCAACTTTGGCCGGAAATCGCAATAATGTCTTTTTGCAACCCCCCCCCTCAAAAATAACGTTATAACTCGAAAAATTTCCAATAATTCATTTTGAAATTTTTTTCCATGGTTCGGGACTAACAAAGCTACCTTCTACTAAATTCTCATCAAAATCGAACATTTTTTATTGAAACCATAAATAAAAAACGAAAAATGCAGTGTTTTGCGCTTTTCGAGCTAATATTGAGGTTATGTGAAAAAGTCACTAATGAAAAAGTTGTAGATTTGCTCAAGATCTACAACTTTTATAATCAATTTTTGATTCTAGGAACTCAACTTTGGTCGGAAATCGCAATAATGTCTTTCCCCCTCCCCCCCCCCCCCAAAAGGAGTGATTTACCGAAAAACGTCAAAACTCGAAAAATTTCCAAAATTTTAATTTGAAATTTTTTTTCATGGTTTGTGACTTTGAAAACTACCTTCTACTAAATTCTCATCAAAAACTAACATTTTTCAACGAAACCAAAAATAAAAAACGAAAAATGCAGTTTTTTGCGTTTTTCGAGCTAATTTTGAGATTATATGGAAAAGTCGTTGATGTAAAAGTTGTAGATTTTCCCAAGATCTACACCTTTTATGATCAACTTTTTTTTCTAGGACTTCAACTTTAGTCGGAAATCGCAATAATATTAGTCTTTTTCCACCCACCCAAAAAAAGTGTTTTTACCGAAAAAACGTCATAACTCGAAAAATTTCCGATATTTTAATTTGAAATTTTTTTTCATGGTTTGTGACTATCAAAGCTACCTTCTACTAAATTTTCATCAAAATCAAACATTTTTTAACGAAACCAAAAATAAAAAACGAAAAATGTAGTTTTTTGCGTTTTTCGAGCTAATTTTGAGATTATATGGAAAAGTCGTTGATGTAAAAGTTGTAGATTTTCCCAAGATCTACAACTTTTATGATCAACTTTTTTTTTTAGGACTTCAACTTTAGTCGGAAATCGCAATAATATTAGTCTTTTTCCACCCACCCAAAAAAAGTGTTTTTTACCGAAAAAACGTTATAACTCGAAAAATTTCCAATATTTTAATTTGAAATTTTTTTTCATGGTTTGTGACTATCAAAGCTACCTTCTACTAAATTTTCATCAAAATCAAACATTTTTTAACGAAACCAAAAATAAAAAACGAAAAATGTAGTTTTTTGCGTTTTTCGAGCTAATTTTGAGATTATATGGAAAAGTCGTTGATGTAAAAGTTGTAGATTTTCCCAAGATCTACAACTTTTATAATCAACTTTTTTTTTAGGACTTCAACTTTAGTCGGAAATCGCAATAATATTAGTCTTTTTCCACCCACCCAAAAAAAGTGTTTTTTACCGAAAAAACGTTATAACTCGAAAAATTTCCGATATTTTAATTTAAAATTTTTTTTCATGGTTTGTGACTATTAAAACTACCTTCTACTGAATTTTCATTAAAATCGAACTTTTTTCAACGAAACCAAAAAAAACGAAAAATGCAGTTTTTTGCGCTTTTCGAGCTAATATTGAGGTTATGTAAAAAAGTCACTAAAGAAAAAGTTGTAGATTTTCTCAAGATCTACAACTCTTAAGATCAACTTTGAATTCTAGGAACTCAACTTTAGCCGGAAATCGCATTAATGTCTTTTCCCTCCCCCCCAAAGAGGTGTGTTTTACCGAAAAAACGTCATAATTCGAAAAATTTCGAATATTTTAATTTGAAATTCATTTTCATGGTTTGTGACTATCAAAGCTACCTTCTACTAAATCGAACATTTTTTAACGAAACCAAAAATAAAATACGAAAAATGCAGTTTTTGCGTTTTTCGAGCTAATTTGGAGGTTATGTGGAAAAGTCACTAATGAAAAAGTGGTAGATTTTTTCAAGTTCTACAACTTTTATAATCAATTTTTTATTCTAGAACCTCAACTTTAGTCGGAAATCGCAATAATATTAGTCTTTTTCCACCCACCCAAAAAAAGTGTTTTTACCGAAAAAACGTCATAACTCGAAAAATTTCCGATATTTTAATTTGAAATTTTTTTTCATGGTTTGTGACTATCAAAGCTACCTTCTACTAAATTTTCATCAAAATCAAACATTTTTTAACGAAACCAAAAATAAAAAACGAAAAATGTAGTTTTTTGCGTTTTTCGAGCTAATTTTGAGATTATATGGAAAAGTCGTTGATGTAAAAGTTGTAGATTTTCCCAAGATCTACAACTTTTATGATCAACTTTTTTTTTTAGGACTTCAACTTTAGTCGGAAATCGCAATAATATTAGTCTTTTTCCACCCACCCAAAAAAGTGTTTTTTACCGAAAAAACGTTATAACTCGAAAAATTTCCAATATTTTAATTTGAAATTTTTTTTCATGGTTTGTGACTATCAAAGCTACCTTCTACTAAATTTTCATCAAAATCAAACATTTTTTAACGAAACCAAAAATAAAAAACGAAAAATGTAGTTTTTTGCGTTTTTCGAGCTAATTTTGAGATTATATGGAAAAGTCGTTGATGTAAAAGTTGTAGATTTTCCCAAGATCTACAACTTTTATAATCAACTTTTTTTTTAGGACTTCAACTTTAGTCGGAAATCGCAATAATATTAGTCTTTTTCCACCCACCCAAAAAAGTGTTTTTTACCGAAAAAACGTTATAACTCGAAAAATTTCCAATATTTTAATTTGAAATTTTTTTTCATGGTTTGTGACTATCAAAGCTACCTTCTACTAAATTTTCATCAAAATCAAACATTTTTTAACGAAACCAAAAATAAAAAACGAAAAATGTAGTTTTTTGCGTTTTTCGAGCTAATTTTGAGATTATATGGAAAAGTCGTTGATGTAAAAGTTGTAGATTTTCCCAAGATCTACAACTTTTATAATCAACTTTTTTTTTAGGACTTCAACTTTAGTCGGAAATCGCAATAATATTAGTCTTTTTCCACCCACCCAAAAAAAGTGTTTTTTACCGAAAAAACGTTATAACTCGAAAAATTTCCGATATTTTAATTTGAAATTTTTTTTCATGGTTTCTGACTATTAAAACTACCTTCTACTGAATTTTCATTAAAATCGAACTTTTTTCAACGAAACCAAAAAAAAAACGAAAAATGCAGTTTTTTGCGCTTTTCGAGCTAATATTGAGGTTATGTAAAAAAGTCACTAAAGAAAAAGTTGTAGATTTTCTCAAGATCTACAACTCTTAAGATCAACTTTGAATTCTAGGAACTCAACTTTAGCCGGAAATCGCATTAATGTCTTTTCCCTCCCCCCCAAAGAGGTGTGTTTTACCGAAAAAACGTCATAATTCGAAAAATTTCGAATATTTTAATTTGAAATTCATTTTCATGGTTTGTGACTATCAAAGCTACCTTCTACTAAATCGAACATTTTTTAACGAAACCAAAAATAAAATACGAAAAATGCAGTTTTTGCGTTTTTCGAGCTAATTTGGAGGTTATGTGGAAAAGTCACTAATGAAAAAGTGGTAGATTTTTTCAAGTTCTACAACTTTTATAATCAATTTTTTATTCTAGAACCTCAACTTTGGCCGGAAATCGCAATAATATTAGTATTTTCCCACTCCCCAAAAAGGTGTTTTTTCCGAAAAAACGTCAAAATTAGCAAAATCTCGAATCGTTAACGTATCGATAAATTAATACTCGATATTCTACTGTATCGATACTTAACGTTGATCGATACCTAATATCGATACTTTCTAGTGTATCGCGCAACCCTATCATATGTGGACGATATAACTTTAATCCCCCCCTCCTATGGTCACCATTCCCAATTTTTTAAATGGAACACCCTATAAAAATACAAACAAATAATAAACATAATTTGCTACAGAATCAACTCTCAATAGTGAATCTCTAATTTGCCAAAACAAAAAAAATCTATCCTGAACAAATTTTATTGAAGTATTATAATTTTTTTGTTATGGAAAGGTCCCGCTGTGGAAAATTACAAATTGGTTAGGGTACAATTAGCAATAAAATAAAAAATAATATCGTCGTAGATTTTAAAAATCCGCACTCAAGCCATTTACTATAATTGCGGGCTCTGATATTAGCAATAAGCTGATTTTTTATTCACCCTGTCTCTTATCACCCCAAAACCTGAGAACAATAGCTAATCCGAGGGCTACACTTATAGAGCACTATCAGAGGCGTACAATATTAATTTTTGTTTTCGATTCAAAAATTTTAAACTATATCGTATTTCGGGCTAGTACAACCCTGGATTGGTGAATTTATTGGTTTTATTAACAGTATTTTTTAAATAAAATAAAAAACCGTTCCTGGATCCTGCACTTTACTAGATCGTAGTAGTAGGTCAATTCTTCTGTAGTAATACCGCTCTTGAAAATTGAAAATATACAGGGTGTATAAATGAGAGGATGGTTTTTACCCGAAATTTGAAACACCCTATAGGGTGCAACAACTACAATAGAAGGACCAATAGAAGCTTTTAATGGAAAAACTACTCAACAGATCCTGATCCTAATTCTATTGAGCACCTCTGGAACCAATTGCAGAGCCGCATTTTTCAAAAATAGCAACCGGTTCAAGTAAGAAGAAACGACTACTTCCCGGGCTATATGCCCCGACATACATTGAATTACACTTCTAAGTCAAACGGGGTCGGTATGATCTACAAGATTTAACCAACCATTCTGGTTTGGAATTAGAAGGGACAACATAACTTGCAGAGTGGTTTCAGCGTATTTATTTATATGTTCTCCGTCCGAGAGCTCTAAGAGCCTAATCCCGGACTGAATTTGACAGTAAAATAACAATCAATATATGTCTTCCAGTAACGGACGTAACAATAGCAATGTAGTTAAATTTCATTTTTTCCAATCGATTTCTACGCCACTGGAATACTTACAACTTTTTTGAACTCGAGCGTAAGATGGCATTGGCGATGAGAGCATCGGTAGGAAGAAAGAAGAAAAATACAATATGCCAGCCATAACACTAAAAAGAAATGAGAGCTTCGCCGCAAGAATATCTTGAATATTTTATAATTTGTAACAGAAGTCGCCACTAACTTTTTGATGAGTGGATCCAATTAAATGTGAATAATTTAGATAATGGTGACATTAGATGTAATTGATATCCTCTACTCGGAATCATAATTAGATTTTTCTTACACCAAAACTGAATTAATATTCCGGCCAACTAAAAGTTTTAATATTTAAATTGAATTTTGCCGGGGGGAAATATTCTACCGAGAGAAAAATTTTAAATTAATTTGAGATCGGTACAGAATATACCTTATATACAGGTGAAACAAATATCAAATTATTTAGTACGTTTTCCTACAATAATCTAAAGTTAGGTTATACATATAACACCTTGAGGTCAACGGTGGACTCCAGCCCGCTTTCCAATTTTTCGTTTTCGCCGAGTACTTGATGCTTGATGCGGAATAACGTTTACACGGGGGGTCTTGAAAAACGTTTACAAGGGGGTCTTGAAACGTTTTAGGTAAATTTAAATTTTATATAAGAGGAATACTATACTATATATATACTATTTTTTTTAAATGCTTATTTAATAATTTTTTTAAATTATTTTTTAATGGGAGGTCACTGACCCAATGACCTAATGGAGGAGCCGCCACTGATAAATACATAATTTTAATTATAATAGACGAAATTTTAATCAAAAACCATGTACTGTACTTATAATCAAATATCCAAACGGCGAGGCTCTAAAGCCAACTGGTTTAACACCTCTTCTTCGTTTATTGGAGTGTCCGGGCCCTGGGGGGAGTTTTAACCCCCAAACACCCCCCCCCTCGGTGCGCCACTGGTCAATGAAGAAAGTAGACTCCATAATAGAGATGGCAAACTGGCATTGTAGTCCAGTAAATGAAGGATGAAAAGTAGGCAAAGTATAGGAATGGAGAACTATCGATAGTCCCGAGTATCGATATTTATCGATAGTTCTATTTTTACTATCGATTATTATCGATAATTTTCGATAGTTTTACATCGGTAAAGTTGTTGACATCTGACATCTCTATCACTCTGTTGTTTACCTTGTTCGATTTTAATTTGAAGCGTTATTGTTCAGCTTTTAGGTATTATTAATTTGTGTCTGATTTTTTCAATATTAAAATTTGAAAAATGGTCAAAAATTGTCAAAAATTTTGAAAAATGGTCTATAATTGCCTGAAATGGTCAAATATGGTCAAAGGTTGTCAAAATTTTGAGAAAATGGTCTATAATTGTCAAAAATGTTCAGAAATGGTCAAAAATGTTCAGAAATGGTCAAAAATGGTCAAAAATGTTCAGAAATTGTCAGAAATTGTCAAAAATGGTCAAAAATGGTCAAAAATGTTCAGAAATTGTCAAAAATGGTCAAAAATGGTCAAAAATGGTCAAAAATGGTCAAAAATGGTCAAAAATGGTCAAAAATGGTCAAAAATGGTCAAAAATGGTCAAAAATGGTCAAAAATGGTCAAAAATGGTCAAAAATGGTCAAAAATGGTCAAAAATGGTCAAAAATGGTCAAAAATGGTCAAAAATGGTCAAAAATGGTCAAAAATGGTCAAAAATGGTTAAAAATGGTCAAATATGGTCAAAAATGGTCAAATTTTTTGAAAAATTGTCGAAAATTGTCAAAAACAGTCAATATTTGTTAAAAATTTGAAAAATGGTAAATAATCTCTCTCTTTCTCCCCTTCTCTCCCATCCCTTTCTCCCCCACCCTTGTCTCTCTCCCTCTCTCATCTTTCTTTCTCTCTGTCCCATTTTTTGATCGTATTTTTATACCATATCAGTTTTCAAAATATATATTTACATTCTTCACCTAAGCATCTCAACTATATCGATAAAAAGTACCAAAAACTATCGATTCTTTTCGATAGTCAAAAATATCGATAGTTATCGATAGACCATCGATAGTTCTCCAATCCTAGCAAAGTATACGGAAATCCTGCCGGCCCATGAATTTTCCGTGAAGGGTAGGGTTTGACTAGTAATTGAACATTCAGAAATTTCACACATTTCATTGCCACTTTGGGGGGGTATTCCCGGCCCCAAAGGTCCAAAAATTAGTTTTTCGCCAATATCTCCTAAAATATGGCATTTAGAGTATTTTTATATACGGGGGAAATGAAGATCAGGTCATTATCTACAAAAATGACCCCTATGATTTTTTTCGCTACATTAATATTTTTCGCAAAAACCGATGTTGAAAAATCCATAATTTTGAGGTCCAGAAAAAATGGCTATTTCTTGCACAATCAAAAAGGAGAAATTCCCAGCTTTAAAATGACGTATCTTGGAAGACAATCCGATAATGTACAAACTTTTAGACAGTGATTGTTCGCAAAGTATTCCTAAACTCGAAAAACAGAGGGGCAATAGGCGTGAGCGGAGGGCCAATTACTGGTGGAATGAGGAAATAGAGGAGCTGTGGAGGGAGTGTAAGAAAGAACGAAGACGGATGCTGAGAGGAAGAGGAAGGATAGAGGGAAGAGGGAGATATAAAGAGAAGAAGAAGGAACTGGGGCGTAGAGTGGAGAGGGAAAAAAGCGGGAAGTGGGAAGAGTAACTGGAGGAATTGGAAAACAATCCATATGGAAAGGTGTATGAGATAGCGGTGGAGAGGA
Organism: Lochmaea crataegi; assembly: GCA_947563755.1. Lineage (NCBI taxonomy): Eukaryota > Metazoa > Arthropoda > Insecta > Coleoptera > Chrysomelidae > Lochmaea > Lochmaea crataegi. The sequence continues at coordinate 27,534 of CANOBC010000055.1, forward strand.
TGGGTGGAAATAGGAACGAGGTTCTAGAGGAGGATTGGGAGAAAGAGATTATAGAGAAATTGTTCAAAGGGGGAGAAGGAGGAGTGGGTGGCAGAATTCAGGAAATCCAAGATATAAGGGGGGTAGTGAAAATGAGGGGGATAAGGCCGGTAGAGAAGTAGGAAGTAGAAGATTGGGGGAGAAATATTAAAGTGAGAAAAGCCCCAGGGATAGATGGCCTGAGGGGTGATATGGTGAAGAGGCTGTTGGATGACAATAGGGAGTACTTCTGGGAACTATTCAACAGGGTGCTGAGGGAGGAGGAGTTCCCGGAAGGATGGAAGGTAGCCAGGGTGATACTGATGAAGAAGGCGGGTAGAGAGGGGAAGCGGGCGGGGGACTATATGCCTATCAGCCTGCTGTGTGGTATGGGTAAATTGATGGAGGGGATAATAAGGGATAGGATTGAGGAGGAAGTTGGAAGGAATGGGGATATTAGGGTAAACCAGCACGGGTTCACGAAGGGGAAATCTTGCATCTCGGCACTAGGCAAGGTGATGGGTTTGGTGGAAAGAGCTAGGGAGGGCAGCTGGAGGAAGAAGAAATTGGCCCTACTCGTGTTCTTCGACGTCGGGAACGCGTTCAACAGTGTCAGCAAACGGGCAGTGTTGAGCGCGTTGCTGAGGCTTGGAGTGGAGCAGGGGTTGGTTAACATGGTGGAGGACTACCTGACGGGGCGTGTGATTGTAGACTCCAGAGGGAGGAGATATGAGATGGAGGCTGGAGTGCCTCAGGGCTCGGTTCTTGGACCGACGCTCTGGAAGTGTGTGTTTGATGAGGATAATATGTGAAGAAGGATGTGAGATTACGGTGTATGCGGATGATGTGTGTCTGGTATGTACGGCAAAGGGAGAGGCGGAGATAGAAAGAAAGGCGGAGAGAATGTGCAGGAAGATTGTGGAGAAGATAGAGCGGTGCGGACTGGAAGTGGCGGAAGAGAAGACGGTGGGGTTGCTAGTGAAGGGACGAAGCAGGGCAAGGGAAGTGGGGGTGATGGTTAAGGGAAGGAGAATTCGCATGGAGGAGTCTGTGAAATACCTAGGGGTGTGGTTGGATAGCCAATTATCCTTCAAAACCCATATGGTAAAGGCGGCAGAGAAGGGTAAAGTGAGGGCAGCATGGCTTGGGAGATTGATGTGTAATGTGAAAGGGCCGGGAGAGTGGAAGAGGAGGGTAATTGGTAGGACGGTAGAGCAGAGTATGCTGTACGGTGCGGAGGTGTGGGGTGAAAGAGTGGGGGTGAATGCGAGGGTTAGGCCACTTCTGCGGGTGCAGAGAGGGATACTGCTGAGGGTGGTGCAGGGGTACAGGACAGTGGGTGGACTGGCAGCAGCGGTGCTGGCAAGGTCCTACCCATTGGACGTGTTGGCTAGAGCTAGGAGCCAACGCTGGAGGGGTGCGACCAAAGAAGAGATACGGGAATGGATGGAAGAGGAAATGGAGAGAAGGTGGGAGGAGTATGAGGACGTGCTAAAAGGAGCGATTGGGAATAGGAGAGATTGGAAGGACCGGAAATTCGGGGAGGTAAACAACTTCTTGACACAGGTGTTCACTGGACATGGGTCGAGAGTAGGGTACCTCCACAAGATTGGGAAACGAGAGGTGTGAAGTGGAGGATGATGTGGGGCATGTGTTTAGATGCTGGAGGAACGAGGAAGTGCTGAAGAAGTTGGAGAGGAATCTAGGGGAGGCGGTGTACTGGGAAAACATGGTGGAGATAATGTTGAGGGGGGAGGAGGAATGGATGGAGGTGAGTGGAGTAGTAGAGAGCATGGTAAGGGGGAGAGAAAGACTCGATATGGCATGAGAGGCAGGAGTGATAGGAGGGAGAAGACGACGATGGGAGCGGAGAGTGTGCGAGGGACCGCCGCCTGTCTCGAAGTATGCTAGGGTAGTGATTCCGAGGCGGGGGTAACGGCGAGTTTGAGGTGGGTTTGGTTGGTAGGCATCTCCTTGGGGATGAGTCCAACACTGTTTGGGTCCTGGACCCATTCGAACATGAGTTTCCCATCTCGGCCCGATAAAAAAAAAACTCGAAAAACAGCAAAAATTACCTTCCCCCCCCCAAAAAAAGGCGATTAGGTGTGTGAAATTTCTGGATAGTCAAACCCTACCCTTCAAGGAAAATTCATGCACCGGCAGGTATATTCGCTTCTGGGACTCTCTATTTACTGGACTATTGAAAAGTATCCATAACTTCTAGAAGTGTGAGTGTAAAATTGTTTTTTTTTTGTTTCAGCCGAACTGAAAATGAATGTTCTTCGAGAGAGAGAAGAAAAGGACAATTTAGAGAGACAGCTCATCGAAGAACAGAAAATAAGAGGTGAGTTACAAACAAAATTAAATTGAGCAAAACAATCGTTTTTTAGAGTGCAATTTGTCTTGACATTTAGCAAAGGTTATTCGTGAAATTCAAAAGGCAATAACGAAAATAACCCCTGCACTGCTATATATTTCTTAAGGGTGACTTCGAACTATATCTTTCAACATCGAAATTAATACTACTTTAAGCCCTTTCAATAGAAACCTCTTTGTTAGATATCCGTAAATGGTATTTAGAATGTCACAACTTTGTGTTTTCAGTTGGTGTTCTACAAGTAAATTAATCTTCTCTACGATTAAGCTTCAGTTATTTTTATACTCACCTAAGAAGAATCACTTCGAAGATGATCTGAAACAAAAGACAAAAATTAGATCTCATCGAATCATGTCATTTTTTGCTTAAACTGTTTCTTTCTCTACAGATTTATAAATTCATACCAAAAATAAACCGATTTTCTACCCTTTCCTTCACTCTAGAAAGAATGGAATGATTATTTTATAAACAGCTAAATACATAGGGAGATGTTTTCTCATCTGAAAAATTCCCCATGAAACTTAATTTTCACATACGAAAAAATAATATATTTATTCCGTCGTGCTCATTCTTTTTCGATTTTATTTAGATGGAGAATGTGATTATGCATGGTCCATTGAGATAAAATTGCTTCTGGCTATTGAATATATATATAAAATTTTTTTTAATTGTACTTGTTTAACTGGAAGAATTATAAAAATATTATTCGGTTCGAAAACGTTATAATTAAATAAAAACATTTATTCAAAGTGACTCGCAAATTTGTATTTATTAAACTAGATTTTGTTATTTAATAAACATTTTCACCATATACTTGTATATTATGTTTGCATATATATTTAATTTTCCGCCGAGATTCTAAATAAATATCCCCCCATAATAAAGGATATGACGTTTCATGTTTAATTTTTGATAATAGCTATTTTATACTTTTATAATTTTAATTTTATTATTAAATAAATAAACGCATTCACAGAGTCTGGTAAACTTTGGAAATTTTCTTAAAAAATTAGGCTTACTTCATTTTAACTTAAACACACAACTTTGATAAGGTATTTGTATACAGCGTTTATTTATAAATTTTAGAATTAATTTTTTTATACAGCGTTCGTCTGTTAAAATAGTGATCCAATGCTAATATTATCATTTTTGCAGCTTAACTTATATATGAAAAGTATAATTTTCAACTTCTTGTTATTACCTCAAAAATCTAATGATAATTCAATTATTTTAATAATTTATTTAGAAAAATAGTTATGAGAAATACTTTCAATTACAGATGGTATAAATCTATGATTAGAACCATAAATGTCTGAACATTGACCATACGAGATTTCGCTAATTTTCACGTTTTTTCGGTAAAAAACCTTTTTGGGGGGTGGAAAAAGACATTATTGCGATCTCCGGCCAAAGTTGAGTTCCTAGAATGAAAAATTGATTATAAAAGTTGTAGATCTTGAGAAAATCTACAACTTTTTCATTAGTGACTTTTTCACATAACCTCAATATCAGCTCGAATAGCGCAAAAAACTGCATTTTTCGTTTTTTATTTTTGGTTTCGTTAAAAAATGTTCGATTTTGATGAAAATTCAGTAGAAGGTAGCTTTGATAGTCACAAACCATGAAAAAAAATTTCAAATAAAAAAATTGTAAATTTTTCGAGTTATAACGTTTTTTCGGTAAAACACACTTTTTTTGGGGGGTGGAAAATGATATTATTGCGATTTCCGTCCAAAGTTGAGTTCCTAGAATAAAAAATTGATCATAAAAGTTGTAGATCTTGATAAAATCTACAACTTTTTTATCAGTGACTTTTTCACATAACCTCAAAATTAGCTCGAAAAACGCAAAAACCAGCATTTTTCGTTTTTTATTTTTGGTTTCGTTAAAAAATGTTCGATTTTAATGAAAATTCAGTAGATGGTAGTTTTGAAAGTCAAAAACCATGAAAAAAACTTTCAAATTAAAATATTGGAAATTTTTCGAGTTATAACGTTTTTTCGGTAAAACATACTTTTTTGGGGGGGTGGAAAACGACATTATTGCGATTTCCGTCCAAAGTTGAGTTCCTGGAATAAAAAGTTGATTATAAAAGTTGTAGATCTTGAGAAAATCTACAACTTTTTCATCAGTGGCTTTTCACATAACCTCAAAATTAGCTCGAAAAACGTAAAAAACTGCATTTTTCGTTTTTTATTTTTGGTTTCGTTAAAAAATGTTCGATTTTGATGAAAATTTAGTAGATGGTAGTTTTGATAGTCAAAAACCATGAAAAAAACTTTCAAATTAAAATATTGGAAATTTTTCGAGTTATACCGTTTTTTCGGTAAAACACACTTTTTTTGGGGGGTGGAAAAAGACATTATTGCGATTTCCGTCCAAAGTTGAGTTCCTAGAATGAAAAGTTGATTATAAAAGTTGTAGATCTTGAGAAAATCTACAACTTTTTCATCAGTGGCTTTTCACATAACCTCAAAATAAGCTCGAAAAACGTAAAAAACTGCATTTTTCGTTTTTTATTTTTGGTTTCGTTAAAAAATGTTCGATTTTGATGAAAATTTAGTAGATGGTAGTTTTGAAAGTCAAAAACCATGAAAAAAACTTTCAAATTAAAATATTGGAAATTTTTCGAGTTATAACGTTTTTTCGGTAAAACACACTTTTTTGGGGGGGTGGAAAAAGACATTATTGCGATTTCCGTCCAAAGTTGAGTTCCTAGAATAAGAAGTTGATTATAAAAGTTGTAGATCTTGAGAAAATCTACAACTTTTTCATCAGTGGCTTTTCACATAACCTCAAAATTAGCTCAAAAAACGTTAAAAACTGCATTTTTCGTTTTTTATTTTTGGTTTCGTTAAAAAATGTTCGATTTTGATGAAAATCTAGTAGATGGTAGTTTTGATAGTCAAAAACCATGAAAAAAACTTTCAAATTAAAATATTTGAAATTTTTCGAGTTATAACGTTTTTTCGGTAAAACACACTTTTTTGGGGGGGTGGAAAAAGACATTATTGCGATTTCCGTCCAAAGTTGAGTTTCTAGAATAAGAAGTTGATTATAAAAGTTGTAGATCTTGAGAAAATCTACAACTTTTTCATCAGTGGCTTTTCACATAACCTCAAAATTAGCTCAAAAAACGTTAAAAACTGCATTTTTCGTTTTTTATTTTTGGTTTCGTTAAAAAATGTTCGATTTTGATGAAAGCTAGTAGATGGTAGTTTTGATAGTCAAAAACCATGAAAAAAACTTTCAAATTAAAATATTTGGAAATTTTTCGAGTTATAACGTTTTTTCGGTAAAACACACTTTTTTGGGGGGTGGAAAAAGACATTATTGCGATTTCCGTCCAAAGTTGAGTTCCTAGAATAAAAAGTTGATAATAAAAGTTGTAGATCTTGGAAAAATCTACAACTTTTACATCAGTGACTTTTCCACATAACCTCAAAATTAACTCGAAAAACGTAATAAACTGCATTTTTTGTTTTTTATTTTTAGTTTCGTTAAAAAATGTTCGATTTTGATGAAAATTCAGTAGATGGTAGTTTTGAAAGTCAAAAACCATGAAAAAAACTTTCAAATTAAAATATTGGAAATTTTTCGAGTTATAACGTTTTTTCGGTAAAACACACTTTTTTTGGGGGGTGGAAAAAGACATTATTGCGATTTCTGGCCAAAGTTGAGTTTCTATAATAAAGAGTTAATTATAAAAGTTGTAGATCTTGAGAAAATCAACTTTTTCATCAGGGACTTTTTCACATAACCTCAAAATTAGCTCGAAAAACACAAAAAAATGCATTTTTTGTTTTTTATTTTTGGTTTCGTTAAAAAATTTTCGATTTTGATGAAAATTTAGTAGAAGGTAGCTTTGATAGTCACAAACCATGAAATAAAATTTCAAATTAAAATATTGGAAATTTTTCGAGTTAGGACGTTTTTTCGATAAAAAACACTTTTTTGGGGGGGTGGAACAAGACATTATTGCGATTTCTGTCCAAAGTCGAGTTCCTAGAATAAAAAGTTGATCATAAAAGTTGTAGACCTTGAGAAAATCTACAACTTTTTCATCCGTGACTTTTTCACATAACCCCAAAATTAGCTCGAAAAACGCAAAAAACTGCACATTTTTCGTTTTTTATTTTTAGTTTCGTTAAATATCATTTCACAACGTGATTAAAAAATCACGATATCGCTCATCACTATAGTTCGTTATCACTAAAAATCCCGTATCGCAAGGTATATCGATACACTACAAATTCATCGATACTTGGAATGAATCGAAAAGCATAGTATCGATACAAAATATCGAGTATCGGATAGTATCGCGCATCCCTACTTGGTACTACTTTTTTAAATGAAACTATGTGTTTCTAATTAATTCCACTATTTAATGTAAAAATTATGAAAATTTAAAATATTTATTGATAATTATTTCGATATTGACGAATTTTCATAATTTTTACAATAAATAGTAGAATTAATTAGAAACAGTTAGTTTCATTTATAACATTAATATGAGTAGATTCCACAAAGTAAGGGTCCAAACAATAACTTCAATTGGTACGATTATCTACATCTAATAAACGAAAATTAAAGGAATTTATTTCATTAGTTGGAATAATGTAAGAATCAAATTCAATATTTTTAAAATCTGAATATTCATTTGATCAGTATCATTGATATCCAATTGTTTTAAAGGTGATTATAGGGTTATTAATTTCATCTAAAATATAAATTAATCGTAATGAAGGAATTGCAATGAAAACTAAAGTAACTGTAGGTAATACTGATAAAATAATTTCAAATAATTGACCTTCAAGTAAGCAACGATGAAGAAGAAGAAGTTGAATAGATGAGGCTTTTACTTGATGAAGATCCATACGAAATGATGAAATAAAACAATTTAATTTGTTTAAATCTTCATTTTATTTTGAACTGACGTTCAATTTGAAATTAGTGACGCGTTTCGCTACACAACAGTAGATTTAAACAAATTAAATTGTTATATTTCATCATTTAAAAAAGAAGTTGTCCTACAAGGACTGTAATAATAACCAAAATTATTAAAGCATGGTCATGAAAATAAGATAATTGTTCTATTAGAGGAGATGTCCTATCTTGTAGTATAAAATTTTTTCAAGTCGAAATTTCTAAAAAAGGGTCATCTTTATATTTGGGGTTTAAGTCCAATAAACTAATCTGCCATATTAGTTTTGTTTGTTTTGTATTTATTGTACTTGTAGCGTTGTTTAACCGATATAGAACCATGAATTTAAGCACAGCTATCTAATTCAGTTACCTGAAGAGAATATTGGGAATGTTAAACGTCTCATTCGCTTATTAATCGTCGAAATGTAGACACCGAGAGACAAAATATGTCATCAACACATTCTCGAAGAACATATACAAGACATTCCACTGCCGGAAGGGAAGGAAGTTAGTAAGACGTTTGCGAATGAAGCGAGATGAACAACATTCTCCAAGTTCCGTACATCAAACTCATTCCTTTACCCTTTTACGTGATGTGCTCCATTCGTTTAATATGTCTACATTTATAACATAATTTATACACATTATATTTATTTGTTTAACTTTATTTTAAAATTATATTTCATTATTATTATTATTCGAGCATGGATCCTTTTGGATAAGTTGGTCTATCTCTGTCCCTATGATAATGTTATAAATGAAACTAACTGTTTCTAATTAATTCCACTATTTAATTAAAAAAATTTATGAAAATTATTAAAGGATATTGATAATTATTTCGATATTGACATATCATCATCAGAATGACAGAAGTTACATTTTATGTGATACCTACTTGATGTTTAATATTTTGGCTAGACCAAATAGTAAGTGATTGACTTAATATATATGAATAGAAAAAAGAAGAAGATATGATTTTACAAATATTAAAGCTTAGGTATTATTAGCCCTATGGGGATATCCTGGATATCTTTTTCCCATTTAAGATCAGTATAACTGTGGAAAACTATATCTGCTGATCTTTACAATTGTTACTTGAGAAGACAATTTATTAGTGGAGAGCTCCCTAGATTTATCTGTTCATTGACAACTTCATATTGTGGGTCTTCTTATTTCTAGTTCTTCAGGGAAATCTAGTTCTTGTTTCTTATCACAAATATGCAGTACTTCTAGTTCTGTGTTAGGTGTTAATGAATGTTTTGTGTCAAGAAGGTGTTTTGCGTAATGTAATTTATCTGGCTGTTTTAATCTGTATGCTCGTGAGTGTTCATTGTATCTAATTTCAAAATTTCGAATTGTTTGACCAATATAGACAGCATTACATTCTGGACATTTAAGTTTATATATTCCAGACTTTTTTAATGGGGGTATTTTTGTTTTTACATTTAACAATTTTTTACTCACATTGTTTTCTGTTTTAAAAGAAACTGCTGTATTTGTTGAACAAGATATTATTTTTGAAATATTAGAAATAATACCAGCATATGTGATGGTTTTGTAATTTTGTATTTCCCTAGTTTTTTCAGGAAATATTAATTGTAATGCCACTTTTTCCTCTTTTTTATTAATTAATTTATTTATTATATGTAATGGATAACCGTTGGATGTGGCTATTTGCTTAATTATATTAATCAAAATTATATTCGTTCATAGGAACTGAAAATGCTCTATTTATCATTGAATTATATGCTGCTAATTTATGTGACATGGGATGATTGGAACTATATGGTATAGTCACATCAGTATCTGTTGGTTTTCTGTAAATTGAAAAATCAAGTATATTATTGACTCTTTGAATTTTAATATCAAGAAAATTGATTGATTTCTTCAACTTCTAATATAAATTTAATCTTCGGATGTAAATTATTAATATGATTGAAGACTATATCTAATTGCCGTTCACTACCTACAAAACAAGCTAATATGTCATCTACATACCTATTCCAAAATAATATATTTTTTGAAATGTTACATTCAAAGATTTTTCTTTCTAAACTGTCCATAAAAATGTTTGCTAAAATTGGTGATATAGGGCTTCCCATTGGTGAACCTTCATTTTGAATATATACCTTATTATCAAAAGTAAAATAATTCTGATTAATACATACATCAAACTAATTATTAAAATTATTCCTGGATTGATATTTTTATCCTCTAGTTATTTTTTAACAAGTGTTATGCACTCTATTGGAGGAATTTTAGAGAACATCAAATTAAATAAGTTTAGAGTTATCTTGTAATTTGTATGTTTTTAATTTTTTGATTAGTTATATTGAATTTTCAATTGAGTATTTAGATAGCTATTAAGTATAATGTTTAGTTTTTTAGCTAACTTATTATTAGCACTATTAACGTAAGAAACTACAGATTTAATTGGTTTAGATACTTTATGTAATTTAACAGTTCCTTATAATTGTGGAGACTGAGGATTTTTATTAATCATGTATTTTTTCTCATAATTTGAACTATTGACAATCTCTCTAACATTATTAGAAAACTTTTTTGTTGGGTCAGCCCTTAGAATTTTTACATCACTAAAAAACTAAACAATATACTCAATAGCTATGGAGGTATATCTAAATACTCAAATGAAAATTCAATAGAACTAATCAAAAAATTAAAAACATACAAATTACAAGATAACTCTAAACTTATTTCATTTGATGTTCTCTAAAATTCCTCCTAAAGAATGCATAACACTTGTTAAAAAATTACTAGAGGATAAAAATATCAATCCCGGAATAATATCAGATATACTTAATTTGTTTGATGTATGTATTAATCAGAATTATTTTACTTTTGATAATAAGGTATATATTCAGAATGAAGGTTTACCAATGGGAAGCCCTATATCACCAATTTTAGCAAACATTTTTATGGACAGTTTAGAAAGAAAAATCTTTGAATGTAACATTTCAAAAAATATATTATTTTGGTATATGTATGTGGATGACATATTAGCTTGTTTTGTAGGTAGTGAACGACAATTAGATATATTGTTCAATCATATTAATAATTTACATCCAAAAATTAAATTTACATTAGAAGTTGAAGAAAATAACTCAATCAATTTTCTTGATATTAAAATTCAAAGAGTCAATAATATACTTGATTTTTCAATTTATAAAAAACCAACACATACTGATTTGACTATACCATATAGTTCCAATCATCCCATGTCACATAAATTAGCAGCATATAATTCAATGATAAATAGAGCATTTTCAGTTCCTATGAACGAATATAATTTTGATTAATATAATTAAACAAATAGCCACATCCAACGGTTATCCATTACATATAATAAATAAATTAATTAATAAAAAAGAGGAAAAAGTGGCATTACAATTTATATTTCCTGAAAGAACTATGGAAATACAAAATTACAAAACCATCACATATGCTGGTAATATTTATAATAATATTTCAAAGATAATATCTTCTTCAACAAATAGAGCAATTTCTTTTAAAACAGAAAACAATGTGAGTAAAAAATTGTTAAATGTAAAAACAAAAATACCCCCCATTAAAAAAGTCTGGAATATATAAACTTAAATGTCCAGAATGTAATGCTGTCTATATTGGTCAAACAATTCGAAATTTTGAAATTAGATACAATGAACACTCACGAGCATACAGATTAAAACAGCCAGATAAATCACATTACGCAAAACACCTTCTTGACACAAAACATTCATTAACACCTAACACAGAACTAGAAGTACTGCATATTTGTGATAAGAAACAAGAACTAGATTTCCTTGAAGAACTCGAAATGAGAAGACACTTAAGAGACCCACAATATGAAGTTGTCAATGAACAGATAAATCTAGGGAGCTCTCCACTAATAAATTGTCTTCTTAAGTAACAATTGTAAAGATCAGCAGATATAGTTTTCCACAGTTATTCTGATCTTAAATGGGAAAAAGATATCCAGGATATCCCCATAGGGCTAATAATACCTAAGCTTTAATATTTGTAAAATCATATCTTCTTTTTTCTATTCATATATATTAAGTCAATCACTTACTATTTGGTCTAGCCAAAATATTAAACATCAAATAGGTATCACATAAAATGTAACTTCTGTCATTCTGATGATGATATGTCAATATCGAAATAATTATCAATATCCTTTAATAATTTTCATAAATTTTTTTAATTAAATAGTGGAATTAATTAGAAACAGTTAGTTTCATTTATAACATTAATATGAGTAGATTCCACAAAGTAAGGGAACAAACAGTAAATTCTGCTTCTCGCTCTCTATCAATCAATCAACTTTCCATTTTGTTCATTAAAGATTTTAATAAATCTTTCCTTATCTCAAATGTTAGTTCCATGTTCATCCGTCCTATACATTAATCTTTTATTCTTTTTTGTGCTAATATCATTCTCAGTATCCCAAAAATTCAGATTTGAAAGTTTTATTTATTAACTTTTCAATTGATTACTCTGGTCACGACTTTATCATTAATACAATACAAATGTATATCCATTTTTTTGTTCTCGTCAAACTTTGTCGATTTAGCCAGAACTTCTCTAATGTAATATTAAAACCGATACGGAGACAGAGAGGAATAGCTATATTGAGAAAAATGTTGACACGTGATCGAAAGTTTCTCTTTTACTGCTGATTTCATTCCATAGAACCGTCAACAGATGTTAACACTGAAAAACTTTTGTCAAAATCGTAAGCTAACCACGTGTTATCTTCGACGTACTATTTCAATTGAAACCGAAGCATTCAAAAGACGCTGTTTTATGATCCAGAGGGAATACACAGTTAGATAACGATCTTGTGCAGGGATGGTAACCCCTGGTCGTCCACTATTAGGTGTTTCTCTCACGTTTCCATTTGCTCGATATCTACGGAGAAGACGCGAAATGACACTTTTAGTGACTTGGAAAACGTCTGCAACTTTTCTCTTAAGACGACCCACCACCATCATACCAAAAGTTCTAGTAGCTCTATCCGTATCTATTTATGATGAATACTTGATTCACCGTACACCAGTGGCGGCTCCTCGAAGGAGGCTGAGGAGGCTCGGCCTCCTCACCAATTTATCCAGCAAATAGCAATGACTGATCAATTTTGACAATTATTGACCATTTTTTTGACAATTATTGATCAATTTTGAAAATTTTGACAATTTTCCCTAAATTATTGACAATATTTGACCATTTTCCAAAATAATGACAATTTTTAACCATTTTTTGACAGTTTTTGACAATAAATGTCCATTTTTGACAGTTTTTAACAATAATTGACAATTTTTAACAGTTTTTGCAGATTTTTAACCATTTTTTTCAAAATTTTTGACAATTGTTGACAATTATAGACCATTTTTCCAAATTTTTGACTATTTTTGACCATTTTTTTTTAAATTTTAAAATTTTTTCAAAAAACAACAATTTTTTACAATTATCAACTATTTTTCAATATTTTGAGAATTTTTGAACATTTTTGACAATTTTTCAAATATTTTGACAGTTTTTAACGATTTTTGACAATTATTGACCATTTTTCGAAATTTTTTACAATTTCTCTGAAAGTTATGACAATGATTGACCACTTTTGGACAATTATTGACCATTTTCGACAATTATTAATCAATTTTGAGAATTTTTCACATATTTAGACAATTTTTGGAAATATTTGGCAATTATTAACCATTTTTTCAAAATTTTGAGAATTTTTGAACATTTTTGACAATTTTTCAAATATTTAGACAATTTTTGAAAATATTTGGTGATTATTAACCATTTTTTCAAAATTTTGACAGTTTTTAACAATTATTAACCATATTTCAAAATTATAATAATTTTTGACAATTATTGACCATTTTTTGAAATTTTTGACAATTTTTCTAAAATTTTTGACTACTATTGACCATATTTTGACAATTATTAATCAATTTTTGAATATTTTTTACAATTTTTCAAGTATTTAGACAATTTTTGAAAATATTGGGCAATTATTAAACATTTTTTCAAAATTTTGAGAATTTTTGAACATTTTTGACAATTTTCCAAATATTTAGACAATTTTTGAAAATATTTAGCAATTATTAACCATATTTCAAAATTTTTAATAATTTTTGACAATTATTGACCATTTTTGAAAATTATTATTCAATTTTGGGAATATTTGAACATTATTGACAATTTTTCAAATATTTTGACAGTTTTTAACGATTTTTGACAATTATTGACCATTTTTCGAAATTTTTTACAATTTTTCTGAAAGTTATGACAATGATTGACCACTTTTGGACAATTATTTACCATTTTTGACAATTATTAATCATTTTTGACAATTTTTCAAATATTTAGACAATTTTTGAAAATATTTGGCGATTATTAACCATTTTTTCAAAATTTTGACAGTTTTTAACAATTATTAACCATATTTCAAAATTTTAATAATTTTTGACAATTATTGACCATTTTTTCAAATAATTTGACAGTTTTTAACCATTTTAGACAATTATTGACCATTTTTTGAAATTTTTGACAATTTTTCTAAAATTTTTGACTACTATTGACCATATTTTGACAATTATTAATCAATTTCGAGAATTTTTGAATATTTTTGACAATTTTTCAAGTATTTAGACAATTTTTGAAAATATTGGGCAATTATTGAACATTTTTTCAGAATTTTGAGAATTTTTGAACATTTTTGACAATTTTTCAAATATTTAGATAATTTTTGAAAATATTTAGAAATTATTAACCATATTCCAAAATTTTTAATAATTTTTGACAATTATTGACCATTTTTTCAAATAATTTGACAGTTTTTAACCATTTTTGACAATAATTGACCATTTTTTGAAATTTTTGACAATTATTGACCATTTTTTAACAATTATTGAACATTTTTGACAATTATTGTTCAATTTTGAGAATTTTTGATAATTTTTCAAATATTTTGACAGTTTTTAATAATTATTGACCATTTTTCGAAATTTTTGGCAATTTTTCTAAAAGTTTTGACAATTATTGACCATTTTTTGACAATTATTGATCAATTTTGAGGATTTCCGAACATTTTTGACAATTTTTCAAATATTTTGACAGTTTTTAACGATTTTTGACAATTATCGACCATTTTTCGAAATTTTTGACAATTTTTCTAAAAGTTTTGATGATTATTGACCTTTTTTGACAATTATTGATCAATTTTGAGAGTTATCGACCATTTTTGACAATTATTGATCAATTTTGAGAATTATTGACCACTTTTGACAATTATTGACCACTTTTGACAATTATTGATCAATTTTGAGAATTTTTGAACATTTTTCAAATAATTTGACAGTTTTTAACGATTTTTGACAATTATCGACCATTTTTCGAATTTTTTGACAATTTGTCTAAAAGTTTTGACATGATTGACCATTTTTTGACAATTATTGAACATTTTTGACAATTATTGATCAATTTTATGAGTTTTTGAACATTTTTGACAATTTTTCAAATATTTTGACAATTTTTAACGATTTTTGACAATTATCGACTATTTTTCGAAATTTTTGACAATTTTTCTAAAAGTTTTGATAATTATTGACCTTTTTTGACAATTATTGATCAATTTTGAGAAATATCGACCATTTTTGACAATTATTGATCAATTTTGAGAATTATTGATCATTTTTGACAATTATTGACCACTTTTGATAATTATTGATCAAATTTGAGAATTTTTTAACATTTTTCAAATATTTTGACAGTTTTTAACGATTTTTGACAATTATTGACCATTTTTCGAAATTTTTGACAATTTTTTTTTAAGTTTTGACAATGATTGACCATTTTCTGACAATTATTGATCAATTTTAAGAATTTTTGACCGTTTTTGACTAGTTTTCAAATAGTTTGACAGTTTTTAACGATTTTTAAAAAATGTTGACCATTTTTGACCATTTTTCAAAATATTAATAATTATTGACCATTTTGACTGTTTTTCAAAATGAGTGACAATTTTTAACCCTTTTTGGACAGTTTTTAACAATAAATGTCTATTTTTGACAATAATTGACAATTTCTAACAACTTATGATGATTTATGACCATTTTTTCAAATTTTTTTGACAATTATAGACCATTTTCCAAATTTTTGTCTATTTTTGACCATTTTTTCAAAATTTTTGACAATTTTTCAAAAAACTTAACAATTTTTGACAATTATCAACTATTTTTCAGAATTTTGACATTAATTGTCCATTTTTGAAAGTTTTTGACAATTTTTGACAATTTTTTTGAAATTTTGACAGTTTTTAACAATTATTGACCATATTTCAAAATTTTTAATAATTTTTAACAATTATTGACCATTTTTGACAATCATTGACTAATTTTTGATATTTTGCTAAAAGTTTTGACAATTATTGACCATTTTTGACAATTATTAACCATTTTTAACAACATTTTTGACAATTTTTGATAATTATTGACCATATTTGACAATTTTCTAAAACTTTTGAGTTTTTGACAATCTTTCAAAAATTTTGACCAGTTTTCAAAAATTTTGACAATTTTCAACAATTATTGACCATTTTTGACAGTTTATTTTTATAATTATTGACCATTTTCTCAAAATTTTGATAATTTTTGACCATTTTTCAAATTTTTTTACAATTTTCAACAATTTTTATGTCCAGCCTCCTCTCTTAAAAAGTTCACGAGCCGCCACTGCCGTACACGTCATAGACATGGATAGCTTCGGACCCCCCAGCATAGTTTTTGAAAATGGCAGAGGAGAGAGAAAGACGTAGAAAGGAGGAAGAAGTGGAAAAATAAAGACGCAGAAGGTAGGAAGAAGAGGAGAAGGAAAGACGCAGAATGAAGGACAAAGATTCGAATTCATCATAGTGCTTCAAAATAAAACTCTAGTAATTGGAAATGAAGAAATAATTCTAAATCCGTAAGTAAAGACCTCTCAGATAAAGGTTATAGTGGACAAAGATACAGATGCAGAAGTTTCCGAAAATTCTGAAGGAATCATCTTCACGAGACCTAAAACCAAAATATCTACATGTGGGCATTGTGGAAAGTGAGGAACTAGTGAATGAAGGAATTCTGGTAGATCGATGTCTCGTCCAATTCCAGTTAGAGTTGCTAATTTATCAAATTGAAGAAAGAACAAAAGATAGGACTTTGTACACCGGTGAAAAGCATAATTAGGTGTGAAAATCGTTCCAAAGAGAAAACCACCACAAGTAACTCAGTTGACGCCAGCCTCATGAAACAACTAGTTAAAAATTATGACAACTGCAACATTTTTGAGACGGGAAAATCTACAGGACGCTCCAGTCTAGTACAAGATGCCAGACCAATTTTGGGAGAGGAGATTACCATTTGCTAAACGGAAAGAGGCAGAGAATATGATAGAAGACATGATGGATGCAAATTTTATTGAAGAAGCTTCTGGTCCCTGGTGCTCACCCGTGGTTCTGGTAACTAAGAAAGATGGATCCACTCGCTTTTGTGTAGACTATCGAAGACTACTCAAAAAGAAAGCTATCCACTAGATACTCTATCAGGTGCGAAATGGTTTTCCACCCTAAACTTAAAGAATGGATACTGGCAAGTAAAAGTACACCCTTATCATCGAGGAAAAACTGGCAGTTTCAGGTCCTCCTCTGTAATGCTCCGGTCACACTTGAACGACTAATGGAGATGGGTTTAAAAGGATTAACGTGTCTAGTATATCTTGATGAAAATCCCCTGATGGTTGTAACGGTTTTTTTTCTACATATCCTCAGTATGTTTTTAAATTGACACTCTGTATAACAAAATTTAGGTACATGAATTTGATCTCTTGATTTACGCAGCTGTATGACCGGCCTATATATATATATATAATCTCATACAAATTTTCATTTCTATAGCGTAGATTTACCCCTGCTCATCTTTATTGATTTTCTGATCGATACCATTTTTCAGACGTTAACTTACTTTTCTAGGTCAGATTTCACATATACGAACATGATGAATGCATTTTCCATGGCCGTTACCCTTATTGAAATATTTCACTGGTATAAAAGAATACAATTCATAAAAAATATGTAGCGTTTTTTGCTCCTAATTGTTTATTATAAGTTTTTAATTCCAATTCCTTCTTCAACAAGTGGATGTGGTGTAGATAAGTGGCGGCTCGTGAACTTTTTAAGAGAGGAGGAAGGACAAAAAAATTGTTGAAAATTGTCAAAATTTTTGAAAAATGGTCAATAATTGTCAAAACAACTGTCAAAAATGGTCAATAATTGTTGAAAATTGTCAAAATTTTCGAAAAATTGTCAAAAACTCAAAAGTTTTAGAAAATTGTCAAATATGGTCAATAATTATAAAAAATTGAGAATTTTGTTAAAAATGGTTAATAATTGTCAAAAATGGTCAATAATTGTCAAAACTCTTAGAAAAATGTAAAAAATTATTAAAAATTAGTCAATGATTGTCAAAATATTTGAAAAATTGTCAAAATTTTGAAAAAATGGTCAAAAATTGTAAAATTTTTAAAAAAATTGTAAAATTTTTTGAAAAATGGCATAGAATTGTCAAAATTTCGAAAAAAATGGTAAAAATTTTTGAAAAATTGTCAAAAACTTTCAAAAATGGACAATTATTGTCAAAATTCTGAAAAATAGTTGATAATTGTCAAAAATTGTTAAGTTTTTTGAAAAATTGTCAAAAATTTTGAAAAAATGGTCAAAAATTTGGGAAAATGGTCTATAATTGTCAACAATTGTCAATAATTGTCAAAAAATTTGAAAAAATGGTCATAAATTATCATAAATTGTTAGAAACGGTCAATTATTGTTAAAAACTGTCATAGACATTTATTGTCAAAAACTGTCCGAAAAGGGTTAAAAATTGTCACCAACAGTCAAAATGGTCAATAATTGTTAAAATTTTGAAAAATCTTTAAAAACTGTCAAAATATTTGAAAACTTTTTAAAAATGGTCAAAAATTCTCCAAATTGATCAATAAAAATGGTTATCATTGTCAAAACTTTTAGAAAAATTGTCAAAAATATCGAAAAATGGTCAATAATTGTCAAAAATCGTTAAAAACTGTCAAAATATTTGAAAAAATGTTCAAAAATTCTCAAAATTGATCAATAATTGTCAAAAGTGGTCAATAATTGTCATAACTTTTAGAAAAATTGTCAAAAATTTCGAAAAATGGTCAATAATTGTCAGAAAGTGTCAAAATATTTGGAAAATTGTCAAAATTGATCAATAATTGTCAAAAGTGGTCAATAATTGTTAAAACTTTTAGAAAAATTGTCAATAATTTCGAAAAATGGTCAATAATTGTCAGAAACTGTCAAAATATTTGGAAAATTGTCAAAATTGATCAATAATTGTCAAAAGTGGTCAATAATTGTCAAAAATGATCAATAATTCTCAAAATTGATCAATAATTGTCAAAATTGGTCGATAATTCTCAAAATTGATCAATAATTGTCAAAAAAGGTCAATCATTATCAAAACTTTTGGAAATATTGTCAAAAAATTCGAAAAATGGTCGATATAATTGTCAAAAATCGTTAAAAAATGTCAGAATATTTGAAAAATTGTCAAAAATGTTAAAAAATTCTCAAAATTGGTCAATAATTGTCAAAAATCGTTAAAAACTGTCTAAGTATTTGAAAAATGTTCAAAAATTCTCAAAATTGATCAATAATTGTCAAAAGTGGTCAATAATTGTCAAAACTTTTAGAAAAATTGTCAAAAATTTCGAAAAATGGTCAATAATTGTCAGAAAGTGTCAAAATATTTGGAAAATTGTCAAAATTGATCAATAATTGTCAAAAGTGGTCAATAATTGTCAAAACTTTTAGAAAAATTGTCAATAATTTCGAAAAATGGTCAATAATTGTCAGAAACTGTCAAAATATTTGGAAAATTGTCAAAATTGATCAATAATTGTCAAAAGTGGTCAATAATTGTCAAAAATGATCAATAATTCTCAAAATTGATCAATAATTGTCAAAATTGGTCGATAATTCTTAAAATTGATCAATAATTGTCAAAAAAGGTCAATCATTATCAAAACTTTTAAAAAATATTGTCAAAAAATTCGAAAAATGGTCGATAATTGTCAAAAATCGTTGAAAAATGTTAAAATATTTGAAAAATTGTCAAAAATGTTCAAAAATTCTCAAAATTGATCAATAATTGTCAAAAGTGGTCAATAATTGTTGAAAAATGATCAATAATTCTCAAAATTGATCAATAATACTCAAAAATGGTCGATAATTCTCTAAATTGATCAATAATTGTCAAAAAAGGTCAATAAGTATCAAAACTTTTAGAAAAATTGTCAAAAATTTCGAAAAATTGATCAATAATTGTCAAAAATGGTCAATAATTGTCAAAAAATGGTCAATAATTGTCAAAACTTTTAGAAAAATTGTCAATAATTTCGAAAAATGGTCAATAATTGTCAAAAACTGTCAAAATATTTGGAAAATTGTCAAAAATTGATCAATAATTCTCAAAATTGATCAATAATTGTCAAAAATGGTCGATAATTCTCTAAATTGATCAAGAATTGTCAAAAAAGATCAATCATTATCAAAACTTTTAGAAATATTGTCAAAAATTTCGAAAAATGGTCGATAATTGTCAAAAATCGTTAAAAACTGTCTAAATATTTGAAAAATTGTCAAAAATTCTCCAAATTGATCAATAATTGTCAAAAATGGTCAATAATTGTCAAAAAATGGTCAATAATTGTCAAAACTTTTAGAAAAATTGTCAAAAATTTCGAAACAAGGTCAATAATTGTCGTAAAAAGTTAAAAACTGTCAAAATATTTGAAAAATTGTCAAAAATTCGCAAAATTGATCAATAATTGTTAAAAATTTTCAATAATTGTCAAAAAATGGTCAATAATTATCAAAACTTTTAGACAAATTGTCAAAAATTTCGAAAAATGGTAAATATTTGTTAAAAATCGTTAAAAACTGTCAAATTATTTGAAAAAACGGTTAATAATTGTCAAAAATTATAAAAAAATTTGATATATGGTTAATAATTGTTAAAAACTGTCAAAAATTTTGAAAAAATGGTTAATAATTGCCAAATATTTTCAAAAATTGTCTAAATAATTCTCAAAATTGATTATTAATTGTCAAAAATGGTCAAGAATTATCAAAAAATGGTTAATAATTGTCAAAACTTCTAGAAAAATTGTCAAAAATTTCGAAAAATGGTCAATAATTGTCAAAAGTCGTTAAAAACTGTCAAAATATTTGAAAAATTGTCCAAAACTTTCAAAATTGATCAATAATTTTCAAAAATGGTCAATAATTGTCGAAAGATGGACAATAATTGACAAAAATCGGTAAAAACTGTCAAAATATTTGAAGAATTGTCAAAAATTTACGAAATTGATCAATAATTGTCAAAAATGGTCAATAATTGTCGAAAGATGGTCAATAATTGACAAAAATCGTTAAAAACTGTCAAAATATTTGAAAAATTGTCAAAAATTCTAAAAATTGATCAATAATTGTCAAAATTGGTCAATAATTGTCAAAAAATGGTCAATAATTGCCAAAACTTTTAGAAAAATTGTCAAAAATTCCGAAAAATGGTCAATAATTGTCAAAAAATTTTAAAAACTGTCAAAAATAGTTGATAATTGTTGAATATTTTGAAAAATGTTTAAAAGTTTTGAAAAAATGGTCAAAAATAGTCAAAAATTTGAAAAAATGGTCCATGATTGTCAATAATTGTCAAAAATTTTGAAAAAATGGTCAAAAATTAGCAAAAATTGTTAAAGACTGTCAATTATTGTTAAAAACTGTCAAAAATGGACATTTATTGTCAAAAAAGGTCCAAAAATGGTTAAAAATTGTCATTATGTTGACAAATGGTCAAATATTGTCAATAATTTTGGGAAAATTGTCAAAAATTGATCAATAATTGTCAAAAATGGTCAATAATTGTTAAAATTGATCAGTAATTGCTATTTGTTGGAGGAGGCCGAGCCTCCTTAGCCTCCTTCGAGAAGCCGCCAATGGTGTAGATAATCCAGCAGCTCAAGAGAGCATTTCAAGATCCCTGTGGATTTCTGCATTTCTTCCAAATCTTTCTAGTATCTCAGTAAGATCTAATTTAAGAATTATCTTATTATCTCCATGTAATGTTGTTATATGTGATCGAAAGAATGTAGAAGTATGTGTTGTGAAGATATTCAAAACAATCGCACCAATAAATCTTAACTAAATATCAGGAAAGTTATCAGCCGTTCGCATTTATAAAGTCCTCACGAGCTCGTTTCACATTAAATTAGCATGGCCATTGTGCACGAAGAAGGGTCATTTCGCGAACTAATAACAAGAGAGAGTCGGAAATATATAGAAAGAGACAAAGACAAAGTAACGAGTCGTCTTAACGTAGAGACAAAAGAGACGATTAGATAGTTTGTATGTATATTAGTGGCTTTCGCTCTTACGTTAAAGGTGTTTTCGGTCCGTTTTCCGAGTAGTAGCAGAACAGCTGTGGAAGGATATATGGAAGATGGTTTATGCAGATAGGCAACCCAAATGGCTTTCTTTGAAAGAAGTCTTAATGCTGTCATATTACGTGTTTGAAATAGATTATGGCTACTGTGGTAATTACGTAGTTGCCATATGGGTCTTCGGTCTATTTTATTGCTTAAGTGCAGAAAACGTGTATGGAAATGGTTATATTTTAGGTTAAATGTCACAGTAATAAAATTTCTTAAAATTAGAGGAAAATATTAAAATAAAATAACAATAACAAATTTTTGATTTTTGAAAATTGAGGAATATACTGGATGATTCAAAAATATTGAAACCGTAGGTTCGGAAGACAAAAATAATATTTTTACCAAGGGGGTATTGTTTGTTCTTAAAAAAATATTCTCTACACGTCTATGTCTTTATTTTTTGTAGCTTTAGAATCCACTTTTTTGGGTGAAAATTCTCCCTATGAACACCTTCCACGTATGGTCGGTAGTGCTCGCGTTGTTCAGAGCACATACCCACTAAAAAAAGACCACAAAAACGCCCTTGGTCCACCCCGGAATCGCCTTGATGGCATGTCCTCAGGGTGGGGGCTTTCGTTGACTTTGGTTTCGTGTTCTCCTCTTTCTGCCTTGTCTTCATTTTTTATTGTCGTTCTTATGTATTCATGTATTTTTTCATAATTTTCCTTACTCTACATCACCTCTCCTATCATATTCTCCTCGTTCATTTCTTCGCCGATTTGCTCTTCCAGTTCATTTTTGGTGTGTTCCCATCGAACGCTGTCTATCTCTTCTCAATATATACATTTGTCATCTTCTGTCTTTCCTATTCGGTAGGGCTTAGGCTTAGGGCTTTTGTAAAGTAGCAGTCTGTTTTTCTGAAAGGGCATTTCACCCAATCTATGACGTCTGGTATAAGTCTCTTTGTCCTCTTGTGCTGTTTTTTACTGGTCTAGCATGACTCCAAGATATTGTATTGCACTTTTTGGTTCTCCCATTTTTCCTGTACTTTAGGAGTACTGCTTCCTTTTTTTCTGGAGCTAGCTCGAGGTCGTTTTCCTCTATCCATTTTTGGATGGTTTCCAGTGCCTCGTTTGCAATTTCCACTAAATCTTGTAGTCTATTCCGGCCATGGTAGCCTTAGGAGTCCATCATACAGTTCGTACCACAGGGTAGGTCCAAAGACTGAGCCCTGTGGGACCCCGGCCGTTACCTGCAACTCCTGTTCCTCTTCAATTTTTTATTTTCCGATCCGGCAGATAGTTTTTGATGTTATTTCTTCTACTCAAACTAGAAATTCCTTTTCGTATGGATCGAAATTAAAATAAAAGGTCAAAATAATAATAATGTTTTTTGAAAAATTCAATTTTTATTTAGAAAATGCGAACCAATTTGTGGTAGGGCTGCTCGATACACTAGAAAAGATCGATTTTATGTATCGATACGGATCGGATCGTGAAGTATCGAAACAGTAGAATATCGAATATTAATTTATCGATACGATAACGATCCGAGATTTTACTAATATTGACGTTTTAACGGTAAAAAACACCTTTTTGTGGGGCGGAAAAAGACATTATTGCGACTTCCGGCCAAAGTTGAGTTCCTAGAATAAAAAGTTGATTATAAAAGTTGTACATCTTGAGAGACTCTACAACTTTTTCATTGGTGACTTTTTCACATAACCTCAAAATTAGCTCGAAAAACGCCAAAAACTGCATTTTTCGTTTTTTATTTTTGGTTTCGTTAAAAAATGTTCGATTTTGATAAAAATTTAGTAGACGGTAGCTTTGATAGTAACAAATCATGAAAAAAATTTCAAATTGAAATATTGGAAATTTTTCGAGTTATAACGTTTTTTCGGTAAAACACACTTTGGGGGGGGGGGGTGGTTGGAAAAAGACATTATTGCGACTTCCGGCCAAAAATGAGTTCCTAGAATAAAAAGTTGATTATAAAAGTTGTAGATCTTGAGAAAATCTACAACTTTTTTTATTAGTAACTTTTTCACATAACCTCAAAATTAGCTCGAAAAACGCAAAAAACTGCATTTTTCGTTTTTTATTTTTGGTTTCGTTAAAAAATGTTCGATTGCGATGAAATTTCAGTAGAAGGTAGCATTGATAGTCACAAACCATGAAAAAAAATTTCAAACTAAAATATTGGAAATTTTTCGAGTTATGACGTTTTTTCGGTAAAACACACTTTTTTTGGGGGTGGAAAAAAACATTATTGCGATTTCTGTCCAAAGTCGAGTTCCTAGACTAGAAAGTTGATCATAAAAGTTGTAGATTTTGAGAGAATCTACAACTTTTTCTATTAGTGACTTTTTCACATAACCCCAAAATTACCTCGAAAAACGCAAAAAACTGCATTTTTCGTTTTTTATTTTTGGTTTCGTTAAAAAATGTTCGATTTTGATAAAAATTCAGTAGAAGGTAGCTTTGATAGTCACAAACCATGAAAAAAATTTCAAACTAAAATATTGGAAATTTTTCGAGTTATGACGTTTTTTCGGTAAAACACACTTTTTTGGGGGGTGGAAAAAGACATTATTGCGATTTCCGGCCAAAGTTGAGTTCCTGGAATAAAAAGTTGATCATAAAAGTTGTAGATCTTGAGAAAATCTACAACTTTTTTTCATTAGTGACTTTTCCACATAACCTCAAAATTATCCGAAAAACGCAAAAAACTGCATTTTTCGTTTTTTATTTTGGGTTTCGTTAAAAAATGTTCGATTTTGATGAAATTTCAGTAGAAGGTAACTTTGATAGTCACAAACCATGAAAAAAAATTTCAAATTAAAATATTGGAAATTTTCCGAGTTATAACGTTTTTTCGGTAAAAAACACTTTTTTTGGGGAGGTGGAAAAAGACATTATTGCGATTTCCGGCCAAAGTTGAGTTCCTAGAATAAGAAGTTGATTATAAAAGTTGTAGATCTTGGGAAAATCTACAACTTTAACATTCGTGACTTTTCCACATAACCTCAAAATTAGCAAGAAAAACGCAAGAAACTGCATTTTTCGTTTTTTATTTTTGGTTTCGTTAAAAAATGTTCGATTTTGATAAAAATTCAGTAGAAGGTAGCTTTGATAGTCACAAACCATGAAAAAAAATTTCAAACTAAAATATTGGAAATTTTTCGAGTTATGACGTTTTTTCGGTAAAACACACTTTTTTGGGGGGTGGAAAAAGACATTATTGCGATTTCCGGCCAAAGTTGAGTTCCTGGAATAAAAAGTTGATCATAAAAGTTGTAGATCTTGAGAAAATCTACAACTGTTTTTCATTAGTGACTTTTCCACATAATCTCAAAATTAGCTCTCGAAAAACGCAAAAAACTGCATTTTTCGTTTTTTATTTTGGGTTTCGTTAAAAAATGTTCGATTTTGATGAAAATTTAGTAGAAGGTAGCTTTGATAGTCACAAACCATGAAAAAAAATTTCAAACTAAAATATTGGAAATTTTTCGAGTTATGACGTTTTTTCGGTAAAACACACTTTTTTGGGGGGTGGAAAAAAACGTTATTGCGATTTCTGTCCAAAGTCGAAAATCTACAACTTTTACATTTGTGACTTTTCCACATAACCTCAAAATTAGCTGGAAAAACGCAAAAAACTGCATTTTTCGTTTTTTATTTTGGGTTTCGTTAAAAAATGTTCGATTTTGATGAACTTTCAGTAGAAGGTAACTTTGATAGTCACAAACCATGAAAAAAAATTTCAAATTTATTTTTTGGAAATTTTCCGAGTTATAACGTTTTTTCGGTAAAAAACACTTTTTTTGGGGAGGTGGAAAAAGACATTATTGCGATTTCCGGCCAAAGTTGAGTTGCTAGAATAAAAAGTTGATCATAAAAGTTGTAGATCTTGAGAAAATCTACAACTTTTTCATTCACGACTTTTTCACATAACTTCGAAATTAGCTCGAAAAACGCAAAAAATGCATTTTTCGTTTTTTATTTTTGGTTTCGTTAAAAAATGGTCGATTTTGATGAAAATTCAATAGAAGGTAGCTTTGATAGTCACAAACCATGAAAAAAAATTTCAAATTAAAA
>CANOBC010000056.1:0-23513 GCA_947563755.1 Lochmaea crataegi
ATGGAACTCGGAATCACTCAAAACTTCTCAATTCTACTATAAAGATCACAAGATAACTTAATAATTGACAAACTCACTCAAATATACCTGAAAACAAGAACCAGCTTGCAATTCGACCACTTTCCATTCTCTACTTCTCATATACAGACAAAAACACGTAAGAAGTCTCAATAGAGTCTAAAACAACGCAAAACACACAATTCGACGTTATACCATCCAAATACGCGGAATCTCAAAGTTACAACTCCCCCAAAGGGTCAGTGGAACTCGGAATCACTCAAACTTCTCAATTCTACTATAAAGATCACAAGATAATTTAATAATTAACAAACTCACTCAAATATACCTGAAAACAAGAACTAGCTTGCAATTCGACCATTTTCCATTCTCTACCTCTCAAATACTGACAAAAACAAGTAAGAAGTCTCAATAGAGTCTAAAACAACGCAAAACACACAATTCGACGTTATACATCCAAATACGCGGAATCTCAAGTTACAACTCACCCAAAGGGTCAATGGAACTAGGAATCACTCGAAACTTCTCAATTCTACTATAAAGATCACAAGATAACTTAATAATTAACTAACTCACTCGAATATACCTGAAATCAAGAACTAGCCTGCAATTCGACCATTTTCCATTCTCTACCCCTCAAATACAGACAAAAACACGTAAGAAGTCTCAATAGAGTCTAAAACAACGCAAAACACACAATTCGACGTTATACCATCCAAATACGCGGAATCTCAAGTTACAACTCCCCCAAAGGGTCAATGGAACTCTGAATCACTCAAAACTTCTCAATTCTACTATAAAGATCACAAGATAAGTTAATAATCAACAAACTCACTCAAATATACCTGAAAACAAGAACTAGCTTGCAATTCGACCATTTTCAATTCTCTACCTCTCAAATACAGACAAAAACAGGTAAGAAGTCTCAATAGAGTCTAAAACAACGCAAAACACACAATTCGACGTTATACCATCCAAATACGCGGAATCTCAAGTTACAACTCCCCCAAAGGGTCAGTGGAACTCGGAATCACTCAAAACTTCTCAATTCTACTATAAAGATCACAAGATAACTTAATGATAAACAAACTCACTCAAATATACCTGAAAACAAGAACCAGCTTGCAATTCGACCACTTTCAATTCTCTACTTCTCATATACAGACAAAAACACGTAAGAAGTCTCAATAGAGTCTAAAACAACGCAAAACACACAATTCGACGTTATACCATCCAAATACGCGGAATCTCGAGTTACAACTCCCCAAAGGGTCAATGTAACTCGGAATCACTCAAAACTTCTCAATTCTACTATAAAGATCACAAGATAACTTAATAATTAACAAACTCACTCAAATATACCTGAAAACAAGAACTAGCTTGCAATTCGACCACTTTCCATTCTCTACTTCTCATATATAGACAAAAACACGTAAGAAGTCTCAATAGAGTCTAAAACAACGCAAAACACACAATTCGACGTTATACCATCCAAATACGCGAATCTCGAGTTACAACTCCCCCAAAGGGTCAATGGAACTCGGAATCACTCAAAACTTCTCAATTCTACTATAAAGATCACAAGATAACTTAATAATTAACAAACTCACTCAAATATACCTGAAAACAAGAACTAGCTTGCAATTCGACCATTTTCCATTCTCTACCTCTCAAATACAGACAAAAACAAGTAAGAAGTCTCAATAGAGTCTAAACCAACGCAAAACACACAATTCGACGTTATACCATCCAAATACGCGGAATCTCGAGTTACAGCTCCCCCAAAGGGTCAATGAACTCGGAATCACTCAAAACTTCTCAATTCTACTATAAAGATCACAAGATAACTTAATAATTAACAAACTCACTCAAATATACCTGAAAACAAGAACTAGCTTGCAATTCGACCATTTTCAATTCTCTACCTCTCAAATACAGACAAAAACAGGTAAGAATTCTCAATAGAGTCTAAAACAACGCAAAACACACAATTCTACGTTATACATCCAAATACGCGGAATCTCAAGTTACAACTCCCCCAAAGGGTCAATGGAACTCGGAATCACTCAAACTTCTCAATTCTACTATAAAGATCACAAGATAACTTAATAATTAACAAACTCACTCAAATATACCTGAAAACAAGAACTAGCTTGCAATTCGACCATTTTCCATTTTCTACCTCTCAAATACAGACAAAAACAAGTAAGAAGTCTCAATAGAGTCTAAAACAACGCAAAACACACAATACGACGTTATACCATCAAATACGCAGAATCTCAAGTTACAACTCCCCCAAAGGGTCAATGGAACTCGGAATCACTCAAAACTTCTCAATTCTACTATAAATATCACAAGATATTTTAATAATTGACAAACTCACTCAAATATACCTGAAAACAAGAACCAGCTTGCAATTCGACCACTTTCCATTCTCTACTTCTCATATACAGACAAAAACACGTAAGAAGTCTCAATAGAGTCTAAAACAACGCAAAACACACAATTTGACGTTATACCATCCAAATACGCGGAATCTCACCTTACAACTCCCCCAAAG
Organism: Lochmaea crataegi; assembly: GCA_947563755.1. NCBI lineage: Eukaryota > Metazoa > Arthropoda > Insecta > Coleoptera > Chrysomelidae > Lochmaea > Lochmaea crataegi. The sequence goes on from CANOBC010000056.1 coordinate 2,579, forward strand.
GGTCAATGGAACTCGGAATCACTCAAAACTTCTCAATTCTACTATAAAGATCACAAGATATCTTAATAATTGACAAACTCACTCAAATATACCTGAAAACAAGAACCAGCTTGCAATTCGACCACTTTCCTTTCTCTACTTCTCATATACAGACAAAAAACACGTAAGAAGTCTCAATAGAGTCTAAAACAACGCAAAACACACAATTCGACGTTATACCATCCAAATACGCGGAATCTCGAGTTACAACTCCCCCAAAGGGTCAATGGAATTAGGAATCACTCAAAACTTCTCAATTCTACTATAAAGATCACAAGATAACTTAATAATTGACAAACTCACTCAAATATACCTGAAAACAAGAACCAGCTTGAAATTCGACCACTTTCCATTCTCTACTTCTCATATACAGACAAAAACACGTAAGAAGTCTCAATAGAGTCTAAAACAATGCAAAACACACAATTCGACGTTATACCATCCAAATACGCGGAATCTCAAGTTACAACTCCCCCAAAGGGTCAATGGAACTCGGAATCACTCAAAACTTCTCAATTCTACTATAAAGATCACAAGATATCTTAATAATTGACAAACTCACTCAAATATACCTGAAAACAAGTACCAGCTTGCAATTCGACCACTTTCCATTCTCTACTTCTCATATACAGACAAAAACACGTAAGAAGTCTCAATAGAGTCTAAAACAACGCAAAACACACAATTCGACGTTATACCATCCAAATACGCGGAATCTCAAGTTACAACTCCCCCAAAGGGTCAATGGAACTCGGAATCACTCAAAACTTCTCAATTCTACTATAAAGATCACAAGATAACTTAATAATTGACAAACTCACTCAAATGTACCTGAAAACAAGAAATAGCTTGCAATTCGACCATTTTCCATTCTCTACCTCTCATATACAGACAAAAACACGTAAGAAGTCTCAATGGAGTCTAAAACAACGCAAAACACACAATTCGACGTTATATACCATCCAAATACGCGGAATCTCAAGTTACAACTCCCCCAAACGGTCAGTGGAACTCGGAATCACTCAAAACTTCTCAATTCTACTATAAAGATCACAAGATAACTTAATAATTAACAAACTCACTCAAATATACCTGAAAACAAGAACTAGCTTGCAATTCGACCATTTTCCATTCTCTACCTCTCAAATACAGACAAAAACAAGTAAGAAGTCTCAATAGAGTCTAAAACAACGCAAAACACACAATTCGACGTTATACCATCCAAATACGCGGAATCTCAAGTTACAACTCCCCCAAAGGGTCAATGGAACTCTGAGTCACTCAAAACTTCTCAATTCTACTATAAAGATCACAAGATAACTTAATAATTAACAAACTCACTCAAATATACCTGAAAACAAGAACTAGCTTGCAATTCGACCATTTTCAATTCTCTACCTCTCAAATACAGACAAAAACAGGTAAGAATTCTCAATAGAGTCTAAAACAACGCAAAACACACAATTCTACGTTATACCATCCAAATACGCGGAATCTCAAGTTACTACTCCCCCAAAGGGTCAATGGAACTCGGAATCACTCAAAACTTCTCAATTCTACTATAAAGATCACAAGATAACTTAATAATTGACAAACTCACTCAAATGTACCTGAAAACAAGAAATAGCTTGCAATTCGACCATTTTCCATTCTCTACCTCTCATATACAGACAAAAACACGTAAGAAGTCTCAATAGAGTCTAAAACAACGCAAAACACACAATTCGACGTTATACCATCCAAATACGCGGAATCCCACCTTACAACTCCCCGAAGGGTCATTGGAACTCGGAATCACTCAAAACTTCTCAATTCTACTATAAAGATCACAAGATATTTTAATAATTGACAAACTCACTCAAATATACCTGAAAACAAGAACCAGCTTGCAATTCGACCACCTTCCATTCTCTACCTCTCATATACAGACAAAAACACGTAAGAAGTCTCAATAGAGTCTAAAACAACGCAAAATACACAATTCGACGTTATAACCATCCAAATACGCGGAATCTCGAGTTACAACTCCCCCAAAGGGTCAATGGAACTCGGAATCACTCAAAACTTCTCAATTCTACTATAAAGATCACAAGATAACTTAATAATTGACAAACTCACTCAAATATACCTGAAAACAAGAACCAGCTTGCAATTCGACCACTTTCCATTCTCTACTTCTCCTATACAGACAAAAACACGTAAGAAGTCTCAATAGAGTCTAAAACAACGCAAAACACACAATTCGACGTTATACCATCCAAATACGCGGAATCTCAAGTTACAACTCCCCCAAAGGGTCAGTGGAACTCGGAATCACTCAAAACTTCTCAATTCTACTATAAAGATCACAAGATAATTTAATAATTAACAAACTCACTCAAATATACCTGAAAACAAGAACTAGCTTGCAATTCGACCATTTTCCATTCTCTACCTCTCAAATACTGACAAAAACAAGTAAGAAGTCTCAATAGAGTCTAAAACAACGCAAAACACACAATTCGACGTTATACCATCCAAATACGCGGAATCTCAAGTTACAACTCACCCAAAGGGTCAATGGAACTAGGAATCACTCGAAACTTCTCAATTCTACTATAAAGATCACAAGATAACTTAATAATTAACGAACTCACTCGAATATACCTGAAAACAAGAACTAGCCTGCAATTCGACCATTTTCCATTCTCTACCCCTCAAATACAGACAAAAACACGTAAGAAGTCTCAATAGAGTCTAAAACAACGCAAAACACACAATTTGACGTTATACCATCCAAATACGCGGAATCTCAAGTTACAACTCCCCCAAAGGGTCAATGGAACTCTGAATCACTCAAAACTTCTCAATTCTACTATAAAGATCACAAGATAAGTTAATAATCAACAAACTCACTCAAATATACCTGAAAACAAGAACTAGCTTGCAATTCGACCATTTTCAATTCTCTACCTCTCAAATACAGACAAAAACAGGTAAGAAGTCTCAATAGAGTCTGAAACAACGCAAAACACACAATTCGACGTTATATAATAATAATAATAATAATAATAATAATAATGTATATTGATCCTCTGATGACATGAAAATGTATAGGACAAGTCAAAAACTACACTAATAACAAAAATACAAATAAAATATAAAAAACAAACTATTGCTATGTACAGACAAACAGTAATATTAGTTCAGTCAAGCTCTGAATCTCCAATAAACTCCTCTACCCTGTAGTAGCCTTTAGAAATTAATAATAATTTTATACGCTGCTTAAACGCAAACGTATTTAAATTTTTTATACTATTTGGTAAATGGTTATACAGCCTAATACCTTGAAATGTTGGAGATTCTTCAAATTTAGTGGTCCTATGAGACGGTACACTTAAGAAGTTAGCCTTTCTAGTTGAGTAATTGTGATAATGAGAATTTAATATTAAACTGTTGAAATTTTCTTTAATATACATCAGACAATTCAGTATGTATATACAAGGCAATGTTAGAATTTCATGAGAAATATAATAGGCTTTACAAGATTCACCTGGAGGTAGTTTGAATATGGTGCGGATTATACGTTTTTGGGTAATAAAAATCCTGTTGCTATCGACAGAATTTCCCCAAAGAATAACATTATACGACAAATGACTATATACGAGACTATAATAAACTCTTAATAAGGACTCTAAAGGCATGGAGGACCTAATTCGAGAAATTGCATATTTAGATTTATTTAGTTTTTTATTGAGCATATCAATGTGATCTGACCATCTAAGATGTTGATCAACATAAACACCCAGAAATTTTGCACATTTAGTTGATATTAATGTATTTCCATTAAGATTGATTTGTAAAGTAGCTGGATTATGGAGAGTAAAATATATGCATTCCGTTTTGGAAACATTGGATATCAGGCCATTACTGCCGCACCAAGTACTAAAACTATTTAAAATGTCTTTTGTTGACTTAATCAGCTCATCAAAGGTAGATTCTGCAATAACTAAAGAAGTGTCATCAGCAAAAAGAGATACCAGTTTCGCATTCAAATTTTGAGGCATATCATTGACAAAAAGCAGAAAAAGCAGTGGCCCTAAGACCGAACCCTGAGGTACACCGATATTAATCGGCTTTTTAGCCGAATAAGCATTTTCAATTTTTACAGATATTTGTCTGTGACTGAAATAATCACTAATCCAATCTAAAAATATACCTCTAAATCCTATATTGTACAATTTATTCCTAAGAAACTCTAAATTAATGCTGTCGAAAGCTCTAGACAAGTCAAAAAAAAGACCAACTACATATTTGCCGTGGTCCATGCTGTAATACACAAATTCAATTAAACTGGAAGTAGCTGTCTGCGTTGATTTACCTGATCGAAAACCATGCTGACAATCACTAAGGATGTTGCACCTTGATAAAAAATCATACATTTTGGTATAAACCAGTTTTTCTATAACCTTAGAAAATACGCTCAATATTGAAATTGGTCTATAATTAGCAATATCCAAAGGATTGCTCTTTTTATAAACCGGAATAATGGTTGCTGTTTTTAGACATGAAGGAAATTTACCCGTCGTGATTGATACGTTTATCAGATGTGCAAGATGCTCAGCAATAGGTCCACTAGCAGCTTTTAAAATTTTTGTCGAAATATTATCAGTTCCACTACAATTTTTGCTCTTTAGATTTAGAATCGCATTCAAAACTTCATTAGGCAAAACTGGACTAAAAAAGAATGTTTTCCTCTCCATATTAGATACAGTACAGTTTTTAGATTTAGTTTTTCCAAAGTGAGTTAATAGACTGTCTTCAGTAATATTGGCAAAGTAATTACCAAAAACATCCGCAATTTCTTGTGGAATTGTATATATTTTACCATTCACATCCAAATTTATTTTCTTGAACTTTAAACCAGTACCAAGATCTACATTGACTAATCTCCATACTGTTTTCTGTTTATTGTTAGATTCGTTGATCAACTTTTTATTATAATTAAATTTAGCTTCAGTAATCATTTTATTATAATTGAATTTAGCTGTCCTATAAAGATCTCTAGGTAAATTGTTGTCACTATTTTTACACAGCCAATTTAGGCGTTTTAAGTCTTGTCCAGCTTTTTTAATGGTAGGTGTGATCCAATTACATGTTGAATTTGAATTATTAGAATTTTTATGCTTCAAAGGACAAGATTTATCAAGAATAAAAATAAAAATATTTAAGAAGGATGTAAAGGCAGAGTCTACACTAGTTTCTAGATATATTTCATTAAAGTCAGTATCATAAAGTAGGGAATTAAATCGATCAAGGTTATTTAGAGATAAATCTCGAAAAAATGTTGATCTCACCTGATAATCAGTTCTTTTAAACTTTTGTGCAAAATTTAGGGTTAGAGTGAGAACTCGATGGTCACTAAAGTTTGCCTCATAAACATTTGAACCATGGTCAACAGCTTTACAATTCGACATGATATAATCTACTTTAGTGGAAGATGTTACACCATTTTTATTAGTAAACACACGCGTTGGTGTAGTAGAGGTCACATTTAAATCAAAACTCTGCAGAATATCGAACAACTGTAGCTTTTTCAATGAATAAACAAGGTAGTCAACGTTGAAGTCAGCACAGAGGAATATATAGCTATGTTTAGAAATATCTTCAAGCAATGTATATAATTTTATCAGAAATACCTGGAAATTTTCATCTTTAGGTGGCCGGTAGATGCTTAAAACACAAACACTCTTACCATCTAACACTAATTTAACGCCACTACACTCAAATACCATTTCTTCACAGACCGACGAGACGTTGAGGACGTTTACCTTGTAGCTGTCCTTCACATATATTGCACAACCTCCATGGATATGGGTGCTACGACAAAAATACGTAGCTAGTTGGTAACCTGGAGTATTCATATAGTGAATATTATCTTCACAGCACCAGTGTTCAACAACACTGATTATGTCAGGAGTTTCTTCATTAAGTAGCAAGTCAAATTTATTCATTTTATTCGTGATGCATTGCGCATTTAGATGAAGTATTTTGAATCTTTTTGTTTGTATGTCACTTTTGTCATTAGTCCATTTTAAGGATTTTTTTCCGTCGGTGATCTCAATTTGAAAAAATAGCGCACATATGCGTTATTAGGCCAATTTTTAGGATCTTTGGTCAGTTCAGAATTTTTTTTAAATACCGATACTTTAAAAGAAGAGTATTTTTCCGGATGCTTGGAATTAAGAGGTTCACATATTACCTCAGGAAATGTAGGTAGTAGAAAAGTCGTTAATTCATCTTTTGTAGTGTTAGGCTTTAGATTATATACATGAAGATCTAAGTATTTTTCAACACCCACCACTGTTGACTGACCTGAAAAGTTGCCAATGACTACGTTACCCTTCGGTTTATGCCGATATTTTTTAGTCTCCACCTTGGTCCAGATTTCTTGTTTCATAATTGCGCCCTTGTCATGATCATCTGGGATTAAGTCATTTTCAAGATTTACGTATTTATCACACAATAATTTTGTTTCCGTTTCTAATACACCCCTATTTAAATCCTTGACTGGAAAACTATTTTCGGAATCTCTTATATTTGCTGCTATGGAGCCCGCAGATGTAGTAAAAGACGATTTCGGTTTATGAACATTTTTGTTGGTCTTGACCGGTTCCGAATTCATTGTTTCGAATTTTGCCGTTTTTGTTGCTTCAACTTTCTCTTTAACAAGTACCAGTTGTTCGTTTAATATTTTTAATTTGTCGCTTAATCCAGCAATTATTTGATCTTTTTGTTTTATGATATATTTGAATATACTAATATCAATTTTACCTTCAGAATTAAAGTTGTCAATTGCATCGAAAAAGTCGTTATCAACATCGTTATCACCACTGTTTTTTATAATCACTTTATCACAACATTTAACAAAGTCTTTGTCGATTATTTCACATTTCATTTTTTGTGCACATCGAACATGGAAGCATGAATCACAACTAACACATTTGACAAAAGTAGCAACTTTATGTTTGCACTTTTTGCATTGCAGCTCGCCGCTATCAATACGACCTTCAACACGTGTTTCACCTGCCATGGCTCGTACTAGTCCATCCATCCATCGTACCATCCAAATACGCGGAATCTCAAGTTACAACTCCCCCAAAGGGTCAATGGAACTCGTAATCACTCAAAACTTCTCAATTCTACTATAAAGATCACAAAATAACTTAATAATTGACAAACTCACTCAAATATACCTGAAAACAAGAACCAGCTTGCAATTCGACCACTTTCCATTCTTTACTACTCATATACAGACAAAAATACGTAAGAAGTCTCAATAGAGTCTAAAACAACGCAAAACACACAATTCGACGTTATACCATCCAAATACGCGGAATCTCAAGTTACAACTCCCCCAAAGGGTCAGTGGAACTCGGAATCACTCAAAACTTCTCAATTCTACTATAAAGATCACAAGATAACTTAATAATAAACAAACTCACTCAAATATACCTGAAAACAAGAACCAGCTTGCAATTCGACCACTTTCCATTCTCTACTTCTCATATACAGACAAAAACACGTAAGAAGTCTCAATAGAGTCTAAACCAACGCAAAACACACAATTCGACGTTATACCATCCAAATACGCGGAATCTCAAGTTACAACTCCCCCAAAGGGTCAGTGGAACTCGGATTCACTCAAAACTTCTCAATTCTACTATAAAGATCACAAGATAACTTAATAATTAACAAGCTCACTCAAATATACCTGAAAACAAGAACTAGCTTGCAATTCGACCATTTTCCATTCTCTACCTCTCAAATACAGACAAAAACAAGTAAGAAGTCTCAATAGAGTCTAAACCAACGCAAAACACACAATTCGACGTTATACCATCCAAATACGCGGAATCTCGAGTTACAACTCCCCCAAAGGGTCAATGGAACTCGGAATCACTCAAAACTTCTCAATTCTACTATAAAGATCACAAGATAACTTAATAATTAACGAACTTACTCGAATATACCTGAAAACAAGAACTAGCCTGCAATTCGACCATTTTCCATTCTCTACCTCTCAAATACAGACAAAAACACGTAAGAAGTCTCAATAGAGTCTAAAACAACGCAAAACACACAATTCGACGTTATACCATCCAAATACGCGGAATCTCAAGTTACAACTCCCCCAAAGGGTCAATGGAACTCGGAATCACTCAAAACTTCTCAATTCTACTATAAAGATCACAAGATAACTTAATAATTAACAAACTCACTCAAATATACCTGAAAACAAGAACTAGCTTGCAATTCGACCATTTTCCATTCTCTACCTATCAAATACAGACAAAAACAAGTAAGAAGTCTCAATAGAGTCTAAAACAACGCAAAACACACAATTCGACGTTATACCATCCAAATACGCGGAATCTCAAGTTACAACTCCCCCAAAGGGTCAATGGAACTTGGAATCACTCAAAACTTCTCAATTCTACTATAAAGATCACAAGATAACTTAATAATTGACAAACTCACTCAAATATACCTGAAAACAAGAACCAGCTTGCAATTCGACCACTTTCCATTCTTTACTTCTCATATACAGAAAAAAATACGTAAGAAGTCTCAATAGAGTCTAAAACAACGCAAAACACACAATTCGACGTTATACCATCCAAATACGCGGAATCTCAAGTTACAACTCCCCCAAAGAGTCAGTGGAACTCGGAATCACTCAAAACTTCTCAATTCTACTATAAAGATCACAAGATAACTTAATAATAAACAAACTCACTCAAATATACCTGAAAACAAGAACCAGCTTGCAATTCGACCACTTTCCATTCTCTACTTCTCATATACAGACAAAAACACGTAAGAAGTCTCAATAGAGTCTAAAACAACGCAAAACACACAATTCGACGTTGTACGATCCAAATACGCGGAATCTCGAGTTACAACTCCCCCAAAGGGTCAATGTAACTCGGAATCACTCAAAACTTCTCAATTCTACTATAAAGATCACAAGATAACTTAATAATTGACAAACTCACTCAAATATACCTGAAAACAAGAACCAGCTTGCAATTCGACCACTTTCCATTCTCTACTTCTCATATACAGACAAAAACACGTAAGAAGTCTCAATAGAGTCTAAAACAACGCAAAACACACAATTCGACGTTATACCATCCAAATACGCGGAATCTCGAGTTACAACTCCCCCAAAGGGTCAATGGAATTAGGAATCACTCAAAACTTCTCAATACTACTATAAAGATCACAAGATAACTTAATAATTGACAAACTCACTCAAATATACCTGAAAACAAGAACCAGCTTGCAATTCGACCACTTTCCATTCTCTACTTCTCATATACAGACAAAAACACGTAAGAAGTCTCAATAGAGTCTAAAACAATGCAAAACACACAATTTGACGTTATACCATCCAAATACGCGGAATCTCACCTTACAACTCCCCCAAAGGGTCAATGGAACTCGGAATCACTCAAAACCTCTCAATTCTACTATAAAGATCACAAGATATCTTAATAATTGACAAACTCACTCAAATATACCTGAAAACAAGAACCAGCTTGCTATTCGACCACTTTCCTTTCTCTACTTCTCATATACAGACAAAAACACGTAAGAAGTCTCAATAGAGTCTAAAACAACGCAAAACACACAATTCGACGTTATACCATCCAAATACGCGGAATCTCGAGTTACAACTCCCCCAAAGGGTCAATGGAATTAGGAATCACTCAAAACTTCTCAATTCTACTATAAAGATCACAAGATAACTTAATAATTGACAAACTCACTCAAATATACCTGAAAACAAGAACCAGCTTGCAATTCGACCACTTTCCATTCTCTACTTCTCATATACAGACAAAAACACGTAAGAAGTCTCAATAGAGTCTAAAACAATGCAAAACACACAATTCGACGTTATACCATCCAAATACGCGGAATCTCAAGTTACAACTCCCCCAAAGGGTCAATGGAACTCTGAGTCACTCAAAACTTCTCAATTCTACTATAAAGATCACAAGACAATTTAATAATTAACAAACTCACTCAAATATACCTGAAAACAAGAACTAGCTTGCAATTCGACCATTTTCCATTCTCTACCTCTCAAATACTGACAAAAACAAGTAAGAAGTCTCAATAGAGTCTAAAACAACGCAAAACACACAATTCGACGTTATACCATCCAAATACGCGGAATCTCGAGTTACAACTCCCCCAAAGGGTCAATGGAATTAGGAATCACTCAAAACTTCTCAATTCTACTATAAAGATCACAAGATAACTTAATAATTGACAAACTCACTCAAATATACCTGAAAACAAGAACCAGCTTGCAATTCGACCACTTTCCATTCTCTACTTCTCATATACAGACAAAAACACGTAAGAAGTCTCAATAGAGTCTAAAACAACGCAAAACACACAATTCGACGTTATACCATCCAAATACGCGGAATCTCAAGTTACAACTCCCCCAAAGGGTCAGTGGAACTCGGAATCACTCAAAACTTCTCAATTCTACTATAAAGATCACAAGATAATTTAATAATTAACAAACTCACTCAAATATACCTGAAAACAAGAACTAGCTTGCAATTCGACCATTTTCCATTCTCTACCTCTCAAATACTGACAAAAACAAGTAAGAAGTCTCAATAGAGTCTAAAACAACGCAAAACACACAATTCGACGTTATACCATCCAAATACGCGGAATCTCAAGTTACAACTCACCCAAAGCGTCAATGGAACTAGGAATCACTCGAAACTTCTCAATTCTACTATAAAGATCACAAGATAACTTAATAATTAACGAACTCACTCGAATATACCTGAAAACAAGAACTAGCCTGCAATTCGACCATTTTCCATTCTCTACCCCTCAAATACAGACAAAAACACGTAAGAAGTCTCAATAGAGTCTAAAACAACGCAAAACACACAATTCGACGTTATACCATCCAAATACGCGGAATCTCAAGTTACAACTCCCCCAAAGGGTCAATGGAACTCTGAATCACTCAAAACTTCTCAATTCTACTATAAAGATCACAAGATAAGTTAATAATCAACAAACTCACTCAAATATACCTGAAAACAAGAACTAGCTTGCAATTCGACCATTTTCAATTCTCTACCTCTCAAATACAGACAAAAACAGGTAAGAAGTCTCAATAGAGTCTAAAACAACGCAGAACACACAATTCGACGTTATACCATCCAAATACGCGGAATCTCAAGTTACAACTCCCCCAAAGGGTCAATGGAACTCGTAATCACTCAAAACTTCTCAATTCTACTATAAAGATCACAAAATAACTTAATAATTGACAAACTCACTCAAATATACCTGAAAACAAGAACCAGCTTGCAATTCGACCACTTTCCATTCTTTACTACTCATATACAGACAAAAATACGTAAGAAGTCTCAATAGAGTCTAAAACAACGCAAAACACACAATTCGACGTTATACCATCCAAATACGCGGAATCTCAAGTTACAACTCCCCCAAAGGGTCAGTGGAGCTCGGAATCACTCAAAACTTCTCAATTCTACTATAAAGATCACAAGATAACTTAATAATAAACAAACTCACTCAAATATACCTGAAAACAAGAACCAGCTTGCAATTCGACCACTTTCCATGCTCTACTTCTCATATACAGACAAAACCACGTAAGAAGTCTCAATAGAGTCTAAAACAACGCAAAACACACAATTCGACGTTATACCATCCATGGCGCAACGCTGGTTAAGGCCTTTTGGATTTTGCATTTGCCGGTGTCCAGTACCTCTCGTTTGGCTGGGATACACCAGCTTTATTTGAATAAAGCACACTTTTTACTTTTTTTTTACACAATTTATATTTGTTTATACTAGCACAATGAAAGAAATTAAGAAATTAAACAATATTTGGGTTATTTACAAAAGCTTATTAAATACGTGTTATTCCGTCGGAATCTCAACCCTTTCTCCCTGTTATCGCCGACTCTCGTCTTTTTGGCGCCATTGTCCGATAGTCAAGCTTTTCGAAGTGGTCCTTAATTAAGGATTTAGGACGGTGGTAGCGACATTTAAAGGTAACGACATTTAAAGGTAACGAGGAGAATATTTGATATCGGCGCAAACATACCGCCGCCCTTGAAAAAACTAAGGTTTTTCAAAAAAAAAATAAAAAATACATTAGCGTGTGAGAAGTGATCTCATAATAGTCTAAAGTAAAGTTTTCAGTGTCCCAAGTAAAACTATATATATAAAAGTACATTAATCGGAAGGAGGGTATTTTATAGGTAAGGGGCACACTTTGACAATACTGCGCCGTAGCACAGGATGGACTGCGGAAACCCGACCTTGAGTCCACTTACAGGGTGGAGCGTGATCCTCTTTCAGTAAAACTAGGGCACCGAGGAGATGGGAGGTGTCGGTAGAAAAGCGCCACTTGGCGCGCTGTTGTAGGTTGTGAAGGTATTCATTTTTCCATCTTGACCAGAAACCTTGAAGCATGTGCTGCAGCAGCTGGTATCTTGACAATTGGTTTATAGGTTCATTTTGAAGATTGAGGTCAGGGAGTAAATTGATGGGGCGACCAACTAGGAAGTGGCCAGGAGTTAACATTTCTAGGTCGTTGGGATCATTACTTAGGGGCATTAATGGTCGGGAATTAAGGACACCCTCAACCTGCACAAGCAATGTGTACAACTCCTCGTACGTCAGAGGATTTTTATCGTTAATTATTCTACGTAAGTGACTCTTGACTGATTTTACTGCGCTTTCCCAGATCCCACCAAAGTGGGGAGATCGGGCTGGACTGAAATGCCATTGAATTTTATTGTCTTGATAAAAATATGCTAATTTTTCATTTTGGAGGACTTCTAAAATACCTTTTAGCTCGGAGTAAGCTCCAGTAAAGTTGGTTCCATTGTCGGAATAAAAATTAGCACAAAATCCGCGTCTAGAAATGAACCTACGCAATAAGCCAATAAAACATTCCGAGGTCAGTTCGCTGGCTAATTCTATGTGAATTGCCTTGGTAGCTAAGCACACAAAAATGCAGATATAAGCTTTAGTAAAACGGCGATTTCTGAATTTGGACTCTTTTAATATGAAAGGACCAGCATAATCCACTCCAGTATGAGCAAATGGATGAGATACAGTGACTCGGGGGTTGGGCAGATCTCCCATAATATTGGATAATGGCTGCGGATTAGCGCGATAGCAGGGTAGACATTCTCTTATAATTTTTCTTACGGCACTTCTTCCGTTTAAAGGCCAAAATTTTTGTCGTATAAAAGCTAAAGTTGCATGCGCACCCGCATGAAGATTGCTTTGGTGTATATGAGTAATTATGAGGTTGGTGAAAATGTGCTTATACGGTAAAACTATAGGGTGTTTATTTTCGAATTGAAGAGTGGAGTTTTTTAATCTTCCTCCTACTCGGAGGATTCCTTGTTCGTCTGTGAATACATTCAAGGAATTTAGCTTACTTGAAGCTTTTACTCTTTTATGCATTTTGAGAGAGTGCAAATCTTCAGAGAAACATTGCCTTTGGACAATTTTGATCAATTGGACCTGGCTATTCTCAATTTCAAAAGCCGTGAGGGGTTGGGCCTGTCTTTGATTAGGGTTTTTACAATGGCTAATAAACCTCAAACAATAAGCGACAATGCGAAGTAATTTAGGCAGATTGGATAGATCCTTAATGAATGGAAAATTGGAATTTTGTTCTTGAGTTTGGGAGGCCAGTACGATTGACTTGGGGTTATATTCAGGAATGTTGGCATCGGAAGGTGTCCTTGCAAAATAAGATATATGATTACTAGTCGGCCAAGACTCAGTGGGTAGGGATAAGAAGCTTGGGCCATTCCACCAAAGATTGCAGCTACGAAGTTCGTCTGGATTAGCTCCTCTAGAAATCAAATCAGCAGGGTTTTCTGAAGATATTACATGATACCATTCTAAAGTATTGGATAAGTTTTGAATTTCTGATACTCTATTGCTGACAAATGTCTTCAAAGATCTGGATTCCAAGCCCAACCAACACAAAACTATGGTAGAATCTGTATAATAAAATGTCTTGTCTAATTTTATATCAAGACACTCTCTCAATTTGCTCATTAAGCGAGCTAACATTACTGCACCGCACAGCTCAGACCTAGGCAGAGATATTGCCTTTAATGGAGTGACACGGGATTTGGCACACAGGAAGCGGCTCAGAATGTTTCCTTGCGTATCTATAGAGCGCACATAGACGCATGCGCCATATGCATTTATAGAGCTATCACAAAAACCATGCAATTCAATGTAGACGGGGCTAGGTAAAGTGACTTGACGGGGTATTTGGAAAGTATGAACAGAGTTTAGGTTTACTACGAAGGTTTTCCAGATATTGCACAAGTGCGCGGGAATAGGATCGTCCCAGTTTTTCTTCAATAGCCATAGTTGTTGTAGAAGGATTTTAAGAGGAATAATCATGGGTCCTAAGAGACCCGTTGGGTCAAAAATGGTAGAAATCAAGGCCAGGATAATCCTTTTTGTGATTGACGTGGATTTAATATTTAGACAGGAGTTGTAGATGAACACATCCGCCTGTGAATTCCAATTGATTCCTAAGGTTTTTACATTTGTATCATCTGTTATAATATATTCAATGTTAGAGTCATTTGGGTCTAAGTCTAAAAGTGCAGAAGGACTGTTGGAAGAAAATTTTCTTAGCTCGAAACCGTACGATTGTAAAATGTGGGTTAAGCTACACCGTATTCGAGTAAGGGATTCCTCGGAAACGGCTCCAGTGATTATGTCATCAACATAGGTGTCTCTATTTAGAATATGGCTTCCCGTAGGGAATTTTGATTCCGCTTGAATGGCTATTTCCTTAAGGCATCTCGTGGCTAGGTAGCTAGAGCTAGCCATTCCATAGGTTACAGTTTGTAGCTGATACGTTTCGAGTTTATCAGTGGGATTGCTTCGCCAAATTATATGTTGGAGCATACATTGTGCAGGTTCAAGGCGAATTTGGCGGTACATTTTGGCAATATCGCCTGTAAGAACATAATTGTGTTGTCGGAATCGGATCAATATAGAGAAAAGATCGTTTTGAACGGTGGGTCCTACCTTTAGAACATTATTTAAAGATACACCAGAAGTGGTGGTGGCAGATGCGTCAAAAACTACTCTGATTTTGGTAGTAAGGCTGTCGCTCTTCTCCACAGCATGATGGGGTAGGTAGTGAGTTGGATACTTGGTATTTGTTTCATTGGGTGGTTCGATTCGCTTCATATGCCCCAAAGCACTATATTCGGATATAAAGTCGGTATAGGATCGTTTTAATGAAGGGTTTTTCTGGAGTTTTCGCTCGACAGCAAGAAATCGTTTGAGGGCGGTTTGATATGATTCACCAAGTAGGGTATATTGGGGTTTATGTGGTAAGCTTACTATGAACCGACCAGTTTCGTCCCTAGTAGTAGAAGACTGAAAATGGGCTTCACACTCTTCTTCCTCGATAGTATGAGGAGATAAGCTAGTTTGAAGATTTTCTTCAATTTGCCAGAATCGCTCCAATGAATTTTGAATGCGATCTGAAGAAGTTGTTAAGAAAGAAGATGATTGTGAATGCAATGCTTGAGCTGAGGATAAGGGAATTGGACCACTGACGATCCATCCCAATTTAGTTTCCTGCAAAATTGGCAGGTTTTTGCCTAGTTTAATCTGGCCCGAGTTTAGCATGTTAAAGAACAGGCCGGAGCCAATCAACATTTCGATTTCAGCTGGTTTGTTAAAAAGGTTGTCCGCAAGTGGCAGGTGCATGGGAATACTAAGATTTTGGGTATTGATGAAATGTTGAGGTGTAAGATTAGATATGTTTTGGACAACCAAAGCTGGCATTTTGTAATTATGGTTGCCATGGAGTGATTTAATTTCAACTTTTACCCTTTTTGAGGCAGAGAATGATGATTGGTTCAAGCAGGATATAGGCATATTAATCTTCTCGTAGGGAAGGTTCAGTTTTTCGAAAAGGGATTGTGTAATGAAATTAGACTGGCTTCCATTATCGAGTATTGCTCTACAAATTATAGGTCTTTGATGTTTGTCTAATATATTTACTATTGCGGTTGATAGCAAAATGAATGCGTTAGCGTTCTGGGTAGCGGAGTGAAGGTTTAACGAGGTTTCTAAATTGGCTTGAGAATCAAGGATGGGGTTGGATTGAACAGCATTGCTCGATGAGGTTGCTCTGGCATTGGATTGGTCAGTGCGCTGATTTGCAACGCTCTCTGAATTCTGATTGTTAGATGAGCTGCGAGTTATATGAAGTAAGGAATGGTGTTTAGATTTACACGTTTTGCATGTAAAATTTGATTTACAATCAGTGGTTTTGTGACCAGGACGTAAGCAGTTGGTACAGAGTTGGTGGCGCTTGGCCTCCGAGAATCTGAGGTTTGTGGGCATGTCGGAAAATAGTTTACATAGATAAATAAAATGATTTTGCTTACATAGAGGACAATTATTCGTCTGAGTCATGAAGGAACTAATAGGCTTATTACTGTACGTTCTTGCATGGTTGAGTGATTTGGACTCAGGCTTGATATCTGTTCTTTTTTGGCTGATTTTGAAGTTAAGAGATTCTAAGAAGTTGCATCTTGTTATGAGGCACTTCAACAGCTGATCGATAGTTGGAATTGGTGTGTCTCTGGAGGTTTGCTCCCATTCCTTTCGAGTGGCTAAATCTAGTTTTGAGGTTAATAGGAAAATGAGTATGGTGTCCCATTCAACAACCTTTTCGCCCAAGTTTTGGAGAGAGGCGTAATGGGTTTTGAAATGATCTAAGAATTTTCTAAGGGTTTGATGACATTCTTCTTTTAAGGCTGGTAGTTCGAAAATGGCTTTAATATGAGCATGGATTATGGCCTTTTTATTTTCGTATCTTTCGTTCATCAACTTCCAGGCTGATTGGTAATTGCTATCGGAAGCAGATAGTGATTTTATAATGTTGGCGGCTTCACCTGTGAGGCTAGACTGCAAGTAATGAAATTTTTCAATGTTGGAAATATGTGGATTGTTGTGAATAAGAGATTCGAATGTTTCCTTGAAATTGGTATAAGAATCATATGAGCCATTAAATTTGGGTAAGGGAATTGATGGCAGTCGTGAAATATAATTTAATGAGCCTGTTGGCTGTGTGAAGGATTGTGGCGGAGGTGCTGATGAAGCTGGTAAGACTTCAAACGATTGAAGTAAGGCTTTGGCTCGAGCTACCAAGGCATGGAACCGAATTTCGAAAGATTCACGCTCGTCTCCTTGCTTTAGGAATTCCGCATTATCAGACTCTATGTAATGTTGTTCGAGTTCGCATTGGACATTTTCAAAATCAGAAGGAACAGTTTGTAGCATCTCCACGCGAGTTTGTAATTCAATTTGAATTTCGTGGCTTAAAGGTGTTGTGCATTTCTTTAAAAAATTATCGAATCTTGTTAAAGATGATTTAATTATTCCGCGGCGAGCTACAAGGTACTTTATATTTTCCGTGTTATTAGTCTCAGTCATGATTATAAGAAACAATAAATATGCTAAAAATTTATGAAAAGTTGAGAAGCTGGATTTTATAAAGGTTGGATATTTTTTTGTAATATTTATAGTATCAAGTGAGGTTAACGGTTAATAATCAGACTGAGATAAATTGCAGATATAGATTATTTTATATGTGAATGCGTTAAAATAGATTTGAATTTGCGAGTTGCAAGGTTTGATTTTATGAATTGCGATTATAAATTATTTATATAGGTTGAAGTAAGGATACATTTGCTAGTTGCAAGATTATATTTTATGAGTTGCACTTATAAATAGAGGCTAAAGTAAAGTTGAGTTTGCAAGTTGCAAGGTTGGTTTTTTATAAATTGCAATTATAAATTATTTATATAGGTTGAAGTAAGAATAAATTTGCTAGTTGCAAGATTATATTTTATGAGTTGCACTTATAAATAGAGGCTAAAGTAAAGTTGAGTTTGCAAGTTGCAAGGTTGGTTTTTCATAAATTGCAATTATAAATTATTTATATAGGTTGAAGAAGGTTGATTTGCGAATAGCACTGTATATGTGTAAATATTTCCAAGTATATGTTAATTTTGACAGTAACAAAGTGTGATTGCATAAAATGAATTTTTATATTAATCAGTTTCCTCGGCGTTTTTATTTATTTATTTAATTTTTTTTTTATTTTTATTTTTAAATTTATGTATCAAAAAATATACCACTGTGTATACAATTTAATTTATTCATATGTTTCTCGTATTGAAATATGAATAAAGGAAGTTGAAAACTAACAATAGTAAATAATATTATGTAGCTAATTTAAAGTGATGAGACGATTTATATTAAACAACTAACTCACGAGAATTGCACACATATATCCTGTACTTAGTACGAATGTTTTTTATTTAGGAAAAAAAATTAAGGAATATAATTAGGAAACTGACCTTTGATTGTTGTGGACTGTATTTTGTTTTCTTGCTTGTTGACTTGATTCGGTTAGAAGGACCAAAAATGGCGCAACGCTGGTTAAGGCCTTTTGGATTTTGCATTTGCCGGTGTCCAGTACCTCTCGTTTGGCTGGGATACACCAGCTTTATTTGAATAAAGCACACTTTTTACTTTTTTTTTACACAATTTATATTTGTTTATACTAGCACAATGAAAGAAATTAAGAAATTAAACAATATTTGGGTTATTTACAAAAGCTTATTAAATACGTGTTATTCCGTCGGAATCTCAACCCTTTCTCCCTGTTATCGCCGACTCTCGTCTTTTTGGCGCCGTTGTCCGGTAGTCAAGCTTTTCGAAGTGGTCCTTAATTAAGGATTTAGGACGGTGGTAGCGACATTTAAAGGTAACGACATTTAAAGGTAACGAGGAGAATATTTGATATCGGCGCAAACAATCCAAATACGCGGAATCTCGAGCTACAACTCCCCAAAGGGTCAATGTAACTCGGAATCACTCAAAACTTCTGAATTCTACTATAAAGATCACAAGATAACTTAATAATTAACAAACTCACTCAAATATACCTGAAAACAAGAACTAGCTTGCAATTCGACCACTTTCCATTCTCTACTTCTCATATACAGACAAAAACACGTAAGAAGTCTCAATAGAGTCTAAACCAACGCAAAACACACAATTCGACGTTATACCATCCAAATACGCGGAATCTCAAGTTACAACTCCCCCAAAGGGTCAGTGGAACTCGGATTCACTCAAAACTTCTCAATTCTACTATAAAGATCACAAGATAACTTAATAATTAACGAACTCACTCGAATATACCTGAAAACAAGAACTAGCTTGCAATTCGACCATTTTCAATTCTCCACCTCTCAAATACAGACAAAAACAGGTAAGAATTCTCAATAGAGTCTAAAACAACGCAAAACACACAATTCTACGTTATACCATCCAAATACGCGGAATCTCAAGTTACAACTCCCCCAAAGGGTCAATGGAACTCGGAATCACTCAAAACTTCTCAATTCTACTATAAAGATCACAAGATAACTTAATAATTAACAAACTCACTCGAATATACCTGAAAACAAGAACTAGCTTGCAATTCGACCATTTTCCATTCTCTACCTCTCAAATACAGACAAAAACAAGTAAGAAGTCTCAATAGAGTCTAAAACAACGCAAAACACACAATTCGACGTTATATCATCCAAATACGCAGAATCTCAAGTTACAACTCCCCAAAGGGTCAATGGAACTCGGAATCACTCAAAACTTCTCAATTCTACTATAAAGATCACAAGATATTTTAATAATTGACAAACTCACTTAAATTTTCCTGAAAACAAGAACCAGCTTGCAATTCGACCACTTTCCATTCTCTACTTCTCATATACAGACAAAAACACGTAAGAAGTCTCAATAGAGTCTAAAACAACGCAAAACACACAATTCGACGTTATACCATCCAAATACGCGGAATCTCGAGTTACAACTCCCCCAAAGGGTCAATGGAATTAGGAATCACTCAAACTTCTCAATTCAACTATAAAGATCACAAGATAACTTAATAATTGACAAACTCACTCAAATATACCTGAAAACAAGAACCAGCTTGCAATTCGACCACTTTCCATTCTCTACTTCTCATATACAGACAAAAACACGTAAGAAGTCTCAATAGAGTCTAAAACAATGCAAAACACACAATTCGACGTTATACCATCCAAATACGCGGAATCTCAAGTTACAACTCCCCCAAAGGGTCAGTGGAACTCGGAATCACTCAAAACTTCTCAATTCTACTATAAAGATCACAAGATAACTTAATAATTAACAAACTCACTCAAATATACCTGAAAACAAGAACTAGCTTGCAATTCGACCATTTTCCATTCTCTACCTCTCAAATACAGACAAAAACAAGTAAGAAGTCTCAATGGAGTCTAAAACAACGCAAAACACACAATTCTACGTTATACCATCCAAATACGCGGAATCTCAAGTTACAACTCCCCCAAAGGGTCAATGGAACTCGGAATCCCTCAAAACTTCTCAATTCTACTATAAAGATCACAAGATAACTTAATAATTAACAAACTCACTCAAATATACCTGAAAACAAGAACTAGCTTGCAATTCGACCATTTTCCATTCTCTACCTCTTAAATACAGACAAAAACAAGTAAGAAGTCTCAATAGAGTCTGAAACAACGCAAAACACACAATTCGACGTTATACCATCCAAATACGCAGAATCTCAAGTTACAACTCCCCCAAAGGGTCAATGGAACTCGGAATCAATCAAAACTTCTCAATTCTACTATAAAGATCACAAGATAACTTAATAATTGACAAACTCACTT
>CANOBC010000057.1:0-112128 GCA_947563755.1 Lochmaea crataegi
TACATCAAAAATTTTTTTATTTCACAGAAAATGTCGAAAAAATTATTGTTTTGATCTAAATAAACAATATTGAATACCCATTTGAAAGTTATTTTTAATTCTAAACATCTTTTCGTTTTTAAAAGATTACTTATTTTAAAATATGTTTATACAAAAAGGAACTGAATATGACCGAGCTTTTCGCTAAAACATTTTAGAAACTTCAGTTTTTTTACCCATTCTTCGGACCTACCCTCATTCCAAAAATAATTGAAGCCACATAACTAGTACCTACTGATAAGATAAGAAAACAGATTGAAGGAAAAAATAAATAAAGCTCAGATATTTCAACTCTACCAAGTCTATGACGAAGAAGCGCTATTGCCATTTCTAGAGTAGGTAGACGAAATTAATTTCTTAGTCTTCCTTTGTTTTACAATATTTTTCAAATCAACAACTAACACTATTACTAAGTCATCCTTTAATAATAATTATTTGGGTTCTTATTGTCTTTCATTGTTTTAAATGCTTATATAATCAATTAATTTGCAAGGTGATTTCGACTAGGTATATTGACAAGACAAAGTTACCTACAAAACATTTATGCTTCGAAATTTTTCAAAATGTAATGTTCATTCATTCATTAATTTTATTCAACAATTATTATTACCTATGGCAAGCTAAAAACTAGATAACCATCCTCATCTCTTTTTATCGTAATAATGGAGAGGATTATTAAATTGTACCTAAGGATTTCTAGTGATATTTTTTACATTTGGCATCGAAGCTTTAGAATCCAAAAGAGGCAAGTAAAATCGAAAAATACAGAATGCTGCATTCACAACCGATGTTGCCATGTTATACGAAAATCCTCAAACAAGGAGAATTTTTTTTTAACAAGAAAATCTATGCACGTCATAAGATATTAGGTATATTTTTATTTTACTTGCAATATCTATATAGTGACCATTTTACCTGTATGTTAGGTATCTTATGTTTTCAAAATTCGATAATCGACTTCGTACCTAGAGTGTATTTGTGTATTAGTCATAAGGCAAATTGTGATTAATTTTTGGGTTTCCAAAATAGAAATATATCAGG
This sequence comes from Lochmaea crataegi, assembly GCA_947563755.1. NCBI lineage: Eukaryota > Metazoa > Arthropoda > Insecta > Coleoptera > Chrysomelidae > Lochmaea > Lochmaea crataegi. The sequence continues at coordinate 1,081 of CANOBC010000057.1, forward strand.
TAAGTATGTGCTTATATTTTGTTATTGTTTCATTTCAGATAATTGTAGGTTTTTCATTATTATTTTCTCGTTAAAATAACTAGGTAAGTAAATTCAACATTATTTATATAGTTGTGGCAACTATGTAAATTCTAAACATTTACGTTTATTGTGCAAAAAACTAACAAATTTGACTGGGTAGGGGTAGGGGTAGGGGTAGCGTGTGTTTTTAGATCCAGGGGCAATCGGGCAATTGAATATAACCAGAGTATAACCAAAGAATACACCAAAATAACTAATAGTCACAACACAACTCCGTTGTGTTGTGCTAATAGTAGCAGATGTTACTTTGTTGTGTATGTCTGCGATAATGTAGATCTATGATCTATATATATATATATACAAGAAAATTGAGATAGATAGAAAAATATGGGCCGAAAAAATGCGTCTGAAACTGAAGCAATTCTATGCAGAATGTATAGCTCCTGAAATAATCAGAAATCAAATAGGAAAAGGACAGAAATGCATTGACCCCCCTTATATCAAGCAAGCAATATCAGAATATCAGAAAAAGAAGTCTGGCAAGAATCCAGATAATTAGAGCAAAGATATGGATGCCGATACTAATGGATACTAATGCGTAAGTAAAAACACTAACACGACTTGTTTACAATCTAATTTCTTTTCATTTTCAGAACTGACAAGTGACACAGGTCCAAATAATTTTCATATAGCAGTGTTCGCTATAACTATTCAGTAAGTAAAAGAATGTCAAAACCTATTTAGAAGAAACATCTAATCTTTATATTTCATTTACAGTTCTGATTATGTAATTAAAACGAAAACTGATGTAACTGCCCGCACAGGTCCAAATAATATTCCATATAGCAGTGTTCGCTATAACCATTCAGTAAGTAAAAAAATGTCAACACCTATTTAGAAGAAACATCTAATTTTTTTATTTCATTTACAGTTCTGATAAAATGGATTGTTTAAAACTTTTGCTGAAATGAGTTTGAAATAATTTTGTTAGTAAAAATATTTATTTAGAGTATTTAGAATTAAATTGTTTTTTTATCAGTCTCTATAACTATATGGATCAAGACTTCAGTATGTCGATGGGTGTCACCACCCCTTTGTGAGTGTAGAATCGTAAAAAATGGATAATTTTATAAACTTTCTATTTTCTTTTTGTTCTGAGGAGAAATGGTAGAGAAAAATGGAAGATGAACTTCAGTTGCTATGTACTAATAAATATGAAGACAAATACATTCAACATAATGTAATAATAATTTTATTTATTTTTATAGAATATTTTTGATTTGTTTCTTCTCGATAAAAACAATAATAATTAATAAGGATCATTGAAAAAGCAGACATGTCTGTTTATTGCTATAATAAACATTTTTATAGTTTACCTAATTAATAAGCATTTCTTTCTGTATTATAATTAATATAAAAACTGCCTACTTACTCTGTATTTCAAATTTGTAATACTACAATTAAACAAAAAGATTGCCTAAATGATTTGTTTTTGTTTTCAATGAAAGAAGAAATTTTTGGTATAATTTACTTGAATAATTAGAATTAAGAAGAGTCAATGGAAAAACAGGCATGTTCGTTCATTACAAACTGGAGGAAAACTGCAAAAAGTATTTATAATAAAATTTCGATACATCACCTGGAAAAATTGAAGATCAAAAATATATAACATTTTTATGCCTGTGTTTCGAAAATAAAAGATTGCAACAGTATACAGGTGTACAGGTGCACGGAGGAACCAAAAGGCCCCGATATGGGGATCAATAAATATAGGGCACTTTTTTGTGGGATCACTACATAGGGTAGCTAAAAATATTTGTGGTTTATTTCACACCTACAGGCACTAAACACGTCACTTGTGATGGAGAACACGTGGAGAAAATATAAAGAGAATTTACGAAGCACAAATTTACTTTTTCAGCATGAAGATTATTTTATTATAACCACTTACAAATACTGACAAACTATGCTATAAACAATAATAAATAATTTGAAATATTTTTATGGACACAAAACCGTCATCATCTGTCATTGAAGTTCCATACAGCGCCATCCATCAAGACGGTGGAACGTCTGAACTAATGTTCGTTTCCAAAATTTTGTATGCAACAAATCTCAAAAAATACAATGATTTGAGATTTCATATTTTCAGAATCGAATTCTCTAGGCTTTCTTTTGGGGATCAGATCTTGGCGTTCAAATTGGTGACCACAAATTGTCAAAACTGTCAAAAACATACCATCACATAATGGCTAATATCTTTTTCATAACAATATAAAACTTGACCAAAATACCTGATCCCCAAGACAAAGGTCCAAGTTATATTGTGTCAAAATTTCAACACTTAATTTTACTGCGTTCTTTAGATTTGTTGTTTACAAAATGACCTAAATTTTGTTGCAAGGGGTGCCAACTGTTTTGAGCTGTCTAATTTGGGAGCGCGCTCTTAACAAGATCACGTCATGAGTTTGAAAATTTTTTATATTTTACTTATTAAAATTAACATAAAATCTTAAAATATTGATAGTTTCGGAGTTATTAACAAAAAAACTAAATGCATTTCTATTCATCTAATTTGTTAAAAACTTTTGCAATTTTTTTCGTTATGGAAAATCTTTCGGATACATTTTTCTAGACATAATTCCGAATCCAATGAGCCTATCGCTCATACTTTTAGGCGATTTATCACTATTTTTCACGGATTTGTACTTGCGAACTAGGCTAAATCAGCGCGAGTTAAATCGTGAAGTGAAAAATAGTAGTAAGTACAGTAAGTTTACTCCTGACAATGCTAATGTTACTTGTGAAACCGGTCAAGTAATATATGTTATATTTCTGTGGTGGAATTTGTTTTTGAAAATATTTCGCGATATAAATTGATTTTTCCTAACTCCCTTATTACTTGCAAAAATCTACTGAAAATTTGTGCGAAGATGTAAAACTTTCCGCTGAATCGATTGGTCAAGACTAGAATGTTCTATCTCTTCAAATAGTTGAGTTATGATTATTTTTTGTTTTGAAAAGTGGATTTTCGAAAATTTCATGACTCTATTTGAAGGCGAAATAATGATTTTATCACAAAACTGATTGTGCCAGTCGATTTTTCGGCCCAAAAACCCCCCTTTACGAATTTTTAACATTATTTATAATTTTTTTGTCGAAAATTTAGAACAAAGGGGTATGTATGGAAATATTTTGCGATACAAATTGAATTTTTCGAACTCCCTTAATCCTAGGCAATATGGACTCAAAATTCAATCTTATATGTAAAATTGTCCCCTCTATCGACTGGTGAAGACTAGAACGTTCTATCTTTCCTATTAGTCGAGTTATGAGTATTTTTTGTTTTAAAAAGTGGATTTTCGAAAATTTCATGACTCTATTTGAAGGCGAAATAATGATTTTATCACAAAACTGATTGTGCCAGTCGATTTTCGGGCCCAAAAAACCCCTCTTCACAAATTTTTAGCATTTTTTATAATTTTTTTGTCGAAAATTTAGAACAAAGGGGTATGCATGGAAATATTTTGCGATACAAATTGAATTTTTCTAACTCCCTTAACCCTTGGCAATATGGACTCAAAATGCACTCAAATATGTAAAATTGTCCCCTCTATCGACTGGTGAAGACTAGAACGTTCTATCTTTCCTACTTGTCGAGTTATGAGTATTTTTTGTTTTGAAAAGTGGATTTTCGAAAATTTCATGACTCTATTTGAAGGCGAAATAATGGTTTTATCACAAAACTGATTGTGCCAGTCGATTTTTCGGCCCAAAAAACCCCCCTTTACGGATTTTTAGCATTATTTATAATTTTTTTGTCGAAAATTTAGAACAAACGGGTATGTATGGAAATATTTTGCGATACAAATTGAAATTTTCTAACTCCCTTAATCCTTGGCAATATGGACTCAAAATTCACTCAAATATGTAAAATTGGCCCCTCTATCGACTGGTGAAGACTAGAACGTTCTATCTTTCCTATTAGTCGAGTTATGAGTATTTTTTGTTTTGAAAAGTGGATTTTCGAAAATTTCATGACTCTATTTGAAGGCGAAATAATGATTTTATCACAAAACTGATTGTGCCAGTCGATTTTCGGGCCCAAAAAACCCCTCTTCACAAATTTTTAGCATTTTTTATAATTTTTTTGTCGAAAATTTAGAACAAAGGGGTATGCATGGAAATATTTTGCGATACAAATTGAATTTTTTCTAACTCCCTTAACCCTTGGCAATATGGACTCAAAAGCACTCAAATATGTAAAATTGTCCCCTCTATCGACTGGTGAAGACTAGAACGTTTTTTCTTTCCTATTTGTCGAGTTATGAGTATTTTTTGTTTTGAAAAGTGGATTTTCGAAAATTTCATGACTCTATTTGAAGGCGAAATAATGATTTTATCACAAAACTGATTGTGCCAGTCGATTTTCGGGCCCAAAAAACCCCTCTTCACAAATTTTTAGCATTTTTTATAATTTTTTTGTCGAAAATTTAGAACAAAGGGGTATGTATGGAAATATTTTGCGATACAAATTGAAATTTTCTAACTCCCTCAATTCTTTGGCAATATGGACTCAAAATTCACTCAAATATGTAAAATTGTCCCCTCTATCGACTGGTGAAGACTAGAACGTTCTATCTTTCCTATTAGTCGAGTTATGAGTAATTTATGTTTTGAAAAGTGGATTTTCGAAAATTTCATGACTCAATTTGAAGGCGAAATAATGATTTTATCACAAAACTGATTGTGCCAGTCGATTTTTCGGACCAAAAAACCCCCCTTCACGAATTTTTAGCATTATTTATAATTTTTTTGTCGAAAATTTAGAACAAAGGGGTATGTATGGAAATATTTTGCGATACAAATTGAATTTTTCTAACTCCCTTAATCCTTGGCAATATGGACTCAAAATTCACTCAAATATGTAAAATTGTCCCCTCTATCGACTGGTGAAGACTAGAACGTTCTATCTTTCCTATTAGTCGAGTTATGAGTAATTTATGTTTTGAAAAGTGGATTTTCGAAAATTTCATGACTCAATTTGAAGGCGAAATAATGATTTTATCACAAAACTGATTGTGCCAGTCGATTTTTCGGCCCAAAAAACCCCCCTTTACGAATTTTTAGCATTATTTATAATTTTTTGTCGAAAATTTAGAACAAAGGGGTATGTATGGAAATATTTTGCGATACAAATTGAATTTTTCTAACTCCCTTAATCCTTGGCAATATGGACTCAAAATCCACTCAAATATGTAAAATTGTCCCCTCTATCGACTGTTGAAGACTAGAACGTTCTATCTTTCCTATTAGTCGAGTTATGAGTATTTTTTTTTGAAAAGTGGATTTTCGAAAATTTCATGACTCTATTTGAAGGCGAAATAATGATTTTATCACAAAACTGATTGTGCCAGTCGATTTTTCGGCCCAAAAAACCCCCCTTTACGAATTTTTAGCATTATTTATAATTTTTTTGTCGAAAATTTAGAACAAAGGGGTATGTATGGAAATATTTTGCGATACAAATTGAATTTTTCTAACTCGCTTAATCTTCGGCAATATGGACTCAAAATTTACTCAAATATGTAAAATTGTCCCCTCTATCGACTGGTGAAGACTAGAACGTTCTATCTTTCCTATTAGTCGAGTTATGAGTAATTTATGTTTTGAAAAGTGGATTTTCGAAAATTTCATGACTCAATTTGAAGGCGAAATAATGATTTTATCACAAAACTGATTGTGCCAGTCGATTTTTCGGCCCAAAATACACCCCTTTACGAATTTTTAGCAATATTTATAATTTTTTTGTCGAAAATTTAGAACAAAGGGGTATGTATGGAAATATTTTGCGATACAAATTGAATTTTTCTAACTCCCTTAATCCTTGGCAATATGGACTCAAAATTCACTCAAATATGTAAAATTGTCCCGTCTATCGACTGGTGAAGACTAGAACGTTCTATCTTTCCTATTAGTCGAGTTATGAGTAATTTATGTTTTGAAAAGTGGATTTTCGAAAATTTCATGACTCAATTTGAAGGCGAAATAATGATTTTATCACAAAACTGATTGTGCCAGTCGATTTTTCGGCCCAAAAAACCCCCCTTTACGAATTTTTAGCATTATTTATAATTTTTTTGTCGAAAATTTAGAACAAAGGGGTATGTATGGAAATATTTTGCGATACAAATTGAATTTTTCTAACTCCCTTAATCCTTGGCAATATGAACTCAAAATTCACTCTAATATGTAAAATTGTCCCCTCTATCGACTGGTGAAGACTAGAACGTGCTATCTTTCCTATTAGTCGAGTTATGAGTATTTTTTGTTTTGAAAAGTGGATTTTCGAAAATTTCATGACTCTATTTGAAGGCGAAATAATGATTTTATCACAAAACTGATTGTGCCAGTCGATTTTCCGGCCCAAAAAACCCCCTCTTTACGAATTTTTAGCATTATTTATAATTTTTTTGTCGAAAATTTAGAACAAAGGGGTATGTATGGAAATATTTTGCGATACAAATTGAATTTTTCTAACTCCCTTAAACCTTGGCAATATGAACTCAAAATTCACTCTAATATGTAAAATTGTCCCCTCTATCGACTGGTGAAGACTAGAACGTTCTATCTTTCCTATTAGTCGAGTTATGAGTAATTTATGTTTTGAAAAGTGGATTTTCGAAAATTTCATGACTCAATTTGAAGGCGAAATAATGATTTTATCACAAAACTGATTGTGCCAGTCCAATTTTCGGACCAAAAACCCCCCCTTTACGAATTTTTAGCATTATTTATAATTTTTTTGTCGAAAATTTAGAACAAAGGGGTATGTATGGAAATATTTTGCGATACAAATTGAATTTTTCTAACTCCCTTAATCCTTGGCAATATGGACTCAAAATTCACTCAAATATGTAAAATTGTCCCCTCTATCGACTGGTGAAGACTAGAACGTTCTCTCTTTCCTATTAGTCGAGTTATGAGTATTTTTTGTTTTGAAAAGTCGATTTTCGAAAATTTCATGACTCTATTTGAAGGCGAAATAATGATTTTATCACAAAACTGATTGTGCCAGTCGATTTTTCGGCCCAAAAAACCCCCCTTTACGAATTTTTAGCATTATTTATAATTTTTTGTCGAAAATTTAGAACAAAGGGGTATGTATGGAAATATTTTGCGATACAAATTGAATTTTTCTAACTCCCTTAATCCTTGGCAATATGGACTCAAAACTCACTCAAATATGTAAAATTGTCCCCTCTATCGACTGTTGAAGACTAGAACGTTCTATCTTTCCTATTAGTCGAGTTATGAGTATTTTTTTTTGAAAAGTGGATTTTCGAAAATTTCATGACTCTATTTGAAGGCGAAATAATGATTTTATCACAAAACTGATTGTGCCAGTCGATTTTTCGGCCCAAAAAACCCCCCTTTACGAATTTTTAGCATTATTTATAATTTTTTTGTCGAAAATTTAGAACAAAGGGGTATGTATGGAAATATTTTGCGATACAAATTGAATTTTTCTAACTCCCTTAATCCTTGGCAATATGAACTCAAAATTCACTCTAATATGTAAAATTGTCCCCTCTATCGACTGGTGAAGACTAGAACGTGCTATCTTTCCTATTAGTCGAGTTATGAGTATTTTTTGTTTTGAAAAGTGGATTTTCGAAAATTTCATGACTCTATTTGAAGGCGAAATAATGATTTTATCACAAAACTGATTGTGCCAGTCGATTTTCCGGCCCAAAAAACCCCCCCTTTACGAATTTTTAGCATTATTTATAATTTTTTTGTCGAAAATTTAGAACAAAGGGGTATGTATGGAAATATTTTGCGATACAAATTGAATTTTTCTAACTCGCTTAATCTTCGGCAATATGGACTCAAAATTCACTCAAATATGTAAAATTGTCCCCTCTATCGACTGGTGAAGACTAGAACGTTCTATCTTTCCTATTAGTCGAGTTATGAGTAATTTATGTTTTGAAAAGTGGATTTTCGAAAATTTCATGACTCAATTTGAAGGCGAAATAATGATTTTATCACAAAACTGATTGTGCCAGTCGATTTTTCGGCCCAAAATACACCCCTTTACGAATTTTTAGCAATATTTATAATTTTTTTGTCGAAAATTTAGAACAAAGGGGTATGTATGGAAATATTTTGCGATACAAATTGAATTTTTCTAACTCCCTTAATCCTTGGCAATATGGACTCAAAATTCACTCAAATATGTAAAATTGTCCCGTCTATCGACTGGTGAAGACTAGAACGTTCTATCTTTCCTATTAGTCGAGTTATGAGTAATTTATGTTTTGAAAAGTGGATTTTCGAAAATTTCATGACTCAATTTGAAGGCGAAATAATGATTTTATCACAAAACTGATTGTGCCAGTCGATTTTTCGGCCCAAAAAACCCCCCTTTACGAATTTTTAGCATTATTTATAATTTTTTTGTCGAAAATTTAGAACAAAGGGGTATGTATGGAAATATTTTGCGATACAAATTGAATTTTTCTAACTCCCTTAATCCTTGGCAATATGAACTCAAAATTCACTCTAATATGTAAAATTGTCCCCTCTATCGACTGGTGAAGACTAGAACGTGCTATCTTTCCTATTAGTCGAGTTATGAGTATTTTTTGTTTTGAAAAGTGGATTTTCGAAAATTTCATGACTCTATTTGAAGGCGAAATAATGATTTTATCACAAAACTGATTGTGCCAGTCGATTTTCCGGCCCAAAAAACCCCCCCTTTACGAATTTTTAGCATTATTTATAATTTTTTTGTCGAAAATTTAGAACAAAGGGGTATGTATGGAAATATTTTGCGATACAAATTGAATTTTTCTAACTCGCTTAATCTTCGGCAATATGGACTCAAAATTCACTCAAATATGTAAAATTGTCCCCTCTATCGACTGGTGAAGACTAGAACGTTCTATCTTTCCTATTAGTCGAGTTATGAGTAATTTATGTTTTGAAAAGTGGATTTTCGAAAATTTCATGACTCAATTTGAAGGCGAAATAATGATTTTATCACAAAACTGATTGTGCCAGTCGATTTTTCGGCCCAAAATACACCCCTTTACGAATTTTTAGCAATATTTATAATTTTTTTGTCGAAAATTTAGAACAAAGGGGTATGTATGGAAATATTTTGCGATACAAATTGAATTTTTCTAACTCCCTTAATCCTTGGCAATATGGACTCAAAATTCACTCAAATATGTAAAATTGTCCCGTCTATCGACTGGTGAAGACTAGAACGTTCTATCTTTCCTATTAGTCGAGTTATGAGTAATTTATGTTTTGAAAAGTGGATTTTCGAAAATTTCATGACTCAATTTGAAGGCGAAATAATGATTTTATCACAAAACTGATTGTGCCAGTCGATTTTTCGGCCCAAAAAACCCCCCTTTACGAATTTTTAGCATTATTTATAATTTTTTTGTCGAAAATTTAGAACAAAGGGGTATGTATGGAAATATTTTGCGATACAAATTGAATTTTTCTAACTCCCTTAATCCTTGGCAATATGAACTCAAAATTCACTCTAATATGTAAAATTGTCCCCTCTATCGACTGGTGAAGACTAGAACGTGCTATCTTTCCTATTAGTCGAGTTATGAGTATTTTTTGTTTTGAAAAGTGGATTTTCGAAAATTTCATGACTCTATTTGAAGGCGAAATAATGATTTTATCACAAAACTGATTGTGCCAGTCGATTTTCCGGCCCAAAAAACCCCCTCTTTACGAATTTTTAGCATTATTTATAATTTTTTTGTCGAAAATTTAGAACAAAGGGGTATGTATGGAAATATTTTGCGATACAAATTGAATTTTTCTAACTCCCTTAAACCTTGGCAATATGAACTCAAAATTCACTCTAATATGTAAAATTGTCCCCTCTATCGACTGGTGAAGACTAGAACGTTCTATCTTTCCTATTAGTCGAGTTATGAGTAATTTATGTTTTGAAAAGTGGATTTTCGAAAATTTCATGACTCAATTTGAAGGCGAAATAATGATTTTATCACAAAACTGATTGTGCCAGTCGAATTTTCGGACCAAAAACCCCCCCCTTTACGAATTTTTAGCATTATTTATAATTTTTTTGTCGAAAATTTAGAACAAAGGGGTATGTATGGAAATATTTTGCGATACAAATTGAATTTTTCTAACTCCCTTAATCCTTGGCAATATGGACTCAAAATTCACTCAAATATGTAAAATTGTCCCCTCTATCGACTGGTGAAGACTAGAACGTTCTCTCTTTCCTATTAGTCGAGTTATGAGTATTTTTTGTTTTGAAAAGTCGATTTTCGAAAATTTCATGACTCTATTTGAAGGCGAAATAATGATTTTATCACAAAACTGATTGTGCCAGTCGATTTTTCGGCCCAAAAAACCCCCCTTTACGAATTTTTAGCATTATTTATAATTTTTTGTCGAAAATTTAGAACAAAGGGGTATGTATGGAAATATTTTGCGATACAAATTGAATTTTTCTAACTCCCTTAATCCTTGGCAATATGGACTCAAAACTCACTCAAATATGTAAAATTGTCCCCTCTATCGACTGTTGAAGACTAGAACGTTCTATCTTTCCTATTAGTCGAGTTATGAGTATTTTTTTTTGAAAAGTGGATTTTCGAAAATTTCATGACTCTATTTGAAGGCGAAATAATGATTTTATCACAAAACTGATTGTGCCAGTCGATTTTTCGGCCCAAAAAACCCCCCTTTACGAATTTTTAGCATTATTTATAATTTTTTTGTCGAAAATTTAGAACAAAGGGGTATGTATGGAAATATTTTGCGATACAAATTGAATTTTTCTAACTCCCTTAATCCTTGGCAATATGAACTCAAAATTCACTCTAATATGTAAAATTGTCCCCTCTATCGACTGGTGAAGACTAGAACGTTCTATCTTTCCTATTAGTCGAGTTATGAGTAATTTATGTTTTGAAAAGTGGATTTTCGAAAATTTCATGACTCAATTTGAAGGCGAAATAATGATTTTATCACAAAACTGATTGTGCCAGTCGAATTTTCGGACCAAAAACCCCCCCTTTACGAATTTTTAGCATTATTTATAATTTTTTTGTCGAAAATTTAGAACAAAGGGGTATGTATGGAAATATTTTGCGATACAAATTGAATTTTTCTAACTCCCTTAAACCTTGGCAATATGAACTCAAAATTCACTCTAATATGTAAAATTGTCCCCTCTATCGACTGGTGAAGACTAGAACGTTCTATCTTTCCTATTAGTCGAGTTATGAGTATTTTTTGTTTTGAAAAGTGGATTTTCGAAAATTTCATGACTCTATTTGAAGGCGAAATAATGATTTTATCACAAAACTGATTGTGCCAGTCGATTTTCGGGCCCAAAAAACCCATCTTCACAAATTTTTAGCATTTTTTATAATTTTTTTGTCGAAAATTTAGAACAAAGGGGTATGTATGGAAATATTTTGCGATACAAATTGAATTTTTCTAACTCCCTTAAACCTTGGCAATATGAACTCAAAATTCACTCTAATATGTAAAATTGTCCCTTCTATCGACTGGTGAAGACTAGAACGTTCTATCTTTCCTATTAGTCGAGTTATGAGTAATTTATGTTTTGAAAAGTGGATTTTCGAAAATTTCATGACTCAATTTGAAGGCGAAATAATGATTTTATCACAAAACTGATTGTGCCAGTCGATTTTTCGGACCAAAAAACCCCCCTTTACGAATTTTTAGCATTATTTATAATTTTTTTGTCGAAAATTTAGAACAAAGGGGTATGTATGGAAATATTTTGCGATACAAATTGAATTTTTCTAACTCCCTTAATCCTTGGCAATATGGACTCAAAATTCACTCAAATATGTAAAATTGTCCCGTCTATCGACTGGTGAAGACTAGAACGTTCTATCTTTCCTATTAGTCGAGTTATGAGTAATTTATGTTTTGAAAAGTGGATTTTCGAAAATTTCATGACTCAATTTGAAGGCGAAATAATGATTTTATCACAAAACTGATTGTGCCAGTCGATTTTTCGGCCCAAAAAACCCCCCTTTACAAATTTTTAGCATTATTTATAATTTTTTTTGTCGAAAATTTAGAACAAAGGGGTATGTATGGAAATATTTTGCGATACAAATTGAATTTTTCTAACTCCCTTAATCCTTGGCAATATGAACTCAAAATTCACTTTAATATGTAAAATTGTCCCCTCTATCGACTGGTGAAGACTAGAACGTGCTATCTTTCCTATTAGTCGAGTTATGAGTATTTTTTGTTTTGAAAAGTGGATTTTCGAAAATTTCATGACTCTATTTGAAGGCGAAATAATGGTTTTATCACAAAACTGATTGTGCCAGTCGATTTTTCGGCCCAAAAAACCCCCCTTTACGGATTTTTAGCATTATTTATAATTTTTTTGTCGAAAATTTAGAACAAAGGGGTATGTATGGAAATATTTTGCGATACAAATTGAATTTTTCTAACTTCCTTAATCCTTGGCAATATGGACTCAAAATGCACTCAAATATGTAAAATTGTCCCCTCTATCGACTGGTGAAGACTAGAACGTTCTCTCTTTCCTATTAGTCGAGTTATGAGTATTTTTTGTTTTGAAAAGTGGATTTTCGAAAATTTCATGACTCTATTTGAAGGCGAAATAATGATTTTATCACAAAACTGATTGTGCCAGTCGATTTTTCGGCCCAAAAAACCCCCCTTTACGAATTTTTAGCATTATTTATAATTTTTTGTCGAAAATTTAGAACAAAGGGGTATGTATGGAAATATTTTGCGATACAAATTGAATTTTTCTAACTCCCTTAATCCTTGGCAATATGGACTCAAAATTCACTCAAATATGTAAAATTGTCCCCTCTATCGACTGTTGAAGACTAGAACGTTCTATCTTTCCTATTAGTCGAGTTATGAGTATTTTTTTTTGAAAAGTGGATTTTCGAAAATTTCATGACTCTATTTGAAGGCGAAATAATGATTTTATCACAAAACTGATTGTGCCAGTCGATTTTTCGGCCCAAAAAACCCCCCTTTACGAATTTTTAGCATTATTTATAATTTTTTTGTCGAAAATTTAGAACAAAGGGGTATGTATGGAAATATTTTGCGATACAAATTGAATTTTTCTAACTCCCTTAATCTTCGGCAATATGGACTCAAAATCCACTCAAATATATAAAATTGTCCCCTCTATCGACTGGTGAAGACTAGAACGTTCTATCTTTCCTATTAGTCGAGTTATGAGTAATTTATGTTTTGAAAAGTGGATTTTCGAAAATTTCATGACTCAATTTGAAGGCGAAATAATGATTTTATCACAAAACTGATTGTGCCAGTCGATTTTTCGGCCCAAAATACACCCCTTTACGAATTTTTAGCAATATTTATAATTTTTTTGTCGAAAATTTAGAACAAAGGGGTATGTATGGAAATATTTTGCGATACAAATTGAATTTTTCTAACTCCCTTAATCCTTGGCAATATGGACTCAAAATTCACTCAAATATGTAAAATTGTCCCGTCTATCGACTGGTGAAGACTAGAACGTTCTATCTTTCCTATTAGTCGAGTTATGAGTAATTTATGTTTTGAAAAGTGGATTTTCGAAAATTTCATGACTCAATTTGAAGGCGAAATAATGATTTTATCACAAAACTGATTGTGCCAGTCGATTTTTCGGCCCAAAAAACCCCCCTTTACGAATTTTTAGCATTATTTATAATTTTTTTGTCGAAAATTTAGAACAAAGGGGTATGTATGGAAATATTTTGCGATACAAATTGAATTTTTCTAACTCCCTTAAACCTTGGCAATATGAACTCAAAATTCACTCTAATATGTAAAATTGTCCCCTCTATCGACTGGTGAAGACTAGAACGTTCTATCTTTCCTATTAGTCGAGTTATGAGTATTTTTTGTTTTGAAAAGTGGATTTTCGAAAATTTCATGACTCTATTTGAAGGCGAAATAATGATTTTATCACAAAACTGATTGTGCCAGTCGATTTTCGGGCCCAAAAAACCCCTCTTCACAAATTTTTAGCATTTTTTATAATTTTTTTGTCGAAAATTTAGAACAAAGGGGTATGTATGGAAATATTTTGCGATACAAATTGAATTTTTCCAACTCCCTTAATCCTTGGCAATATGGACTCAAAATGCACTCAAATATGTAAAATTGTCCCCTCTATCGACTGTTGAAGACTAGAACGTTCTATCTTTCCTATTAGTCGAGTCATGAGTAATTTATGTTTTGAAAAGTGGATTTTCGAAAATTTCATGACTCAATTTGAAGGCGAAATAATGATTTTATCACAAAACTGAATGTGCCAGTCGATTTTTCGGACCAAAAAACCCCCCTTTACGAATTTTTAGCATTATTTATAATTTTTTTGTCGAAAATTTAGAACAAAGGGGTATGTATGGAAATATTTTGCGATACAAATTGAATTTTTCTAACTCCCTTAATTCTTGGCAATATAGACTCAAAATTCACTCAAATATGTAAAATTGTCCCCTCTATCGACTGGTGAAGACTAGAACGTTCTCTCTTTCCTATTAGTCGAGTTATGAGTATTTTTTGTTTTGAAAAGTGGATTTTCGAAAATTTCATGACTCTATTTGAAGGCGAAATAATGATTTTATCACAAAACTGATTGTGCCAGTCGATTTTTCGGCCCAAAAAACCCCCCTTTACGAATTTTTAGCATTATTTATAATTTTTTGTCGAAAATTTAGAACAAAGGGGTATGTATGGAAATATTTTGCGATACAAATTGAATTTTTCTAACTCCCTTAATCCTTGGCAATATGGACTCAAAATTCACTCTAATATGTAAAATTATCCCATCTATCGACTGGTGAAGACTAGAACGTTCTATCTTTCCTATTAGTCGAGTTATGAGTATTTTTTGTTTTGAAAAGTGGATTTTCGAAAATTTCATGACTCTATTTGAAGGCGAAATAATGATTTTATCACAAAACTGATTGTGCCAGTCGATTTTCGGGCCCAAAATAACCCTCTTCACAAATTTTTAGCATTTTTTATAATTTTTTTGTCGAAAATTTAGAACAAAGGGGTATGTATGGAAATATTTTGCGATACAAATTGAATTTTTCTAACTCCCTTAATCCTCGGCAATATGGACTCAAAATGCACTCAAATATGTAAAATTGTCATCTCTATCGACTGGTGAAGACTAGAACGTTCTATCTTTCCTATTTGTCGAGTTATGAGTATTTTTTGTTTTGAAAAGTGGATTTTCGAAAATTTCATGACTCCATTTGAAGGCGAAATAATGGTTTTATCACAAAACTGATTGTGCCAGTCGATTTTTCGGCCCAAAAAACCCCCCTTTACGGATTTTTAGCATTATTTATAATTTTTTTGTCGAAAATTTAGAACAAAGGGGTAAGTATGGAAATATTTTGCGATACAAATTGAAATTTTCTAACTCCCTTAATCCTTGGCAATATGGACTCAAAATTCTCTTAAATATGTAAAATTGTCCCCTCTATCGACTGGTGAAGACTAGAACGTTCTC
Organism: Lochmaea crataegi; assembly: GCA_947563755.1. Lineage (NCBI taxonomy): Eukaryota > Metazoa > Arthropoda > Insecta > Coleoptera > Chrysomelidae > Lochmaea > Lochmaea crataegi. The sequence continues at coordinate 16,691 of CANOBC010000057.1, forward strand.
TCTTTCCTATTAGTCGAGTTATGAGTATTTTTTGTTTTGAAAAGTGGATTTTCGAAAATTTCATGACTCTATTTGAAGGCGAAATAATGATTTTATCACAAAACTGATTGTGCCAGTCGATTTTTCGGCCCAAAAAACCCCCCTTCACGAATTTTTAGCATTATTTATAATTTTTTGTCGAAAATTTAGAACAAAGGGGTATGTATGGAAATATTTTGCGATACAAATTGAATTTTTCTAACTCCCTTAATCCTTGGCAATATGGACTCAAAATTCACTCAAATATGTAAAATTGTCCCCTCTATCGACTGTTGAAGACTAGAACGTCCTATCTTTCCTATTAGTCGAGTTATGAGTATTTTTTTTTTGAAAAGTGGATTTTCGAAAACTTCATGACTCTATTTGAAGGCGAAATAATGGTTTAATCACAAAACTGATTGTGCCAGTCGATTTTTCGGCCCAAAAAACCCCCCTTCGCGGATTTTTAGCATTATTTATAATTTTTTTGTCGAAAATTTAGAACAAAGGGGTATGTATGGAAATATTTTGCGATACAAATTGAATTTTTCTAACTCCCTTAATCCTTGGCAATATGGACTCAAAATTCACTCTAATATGTAAAATTGTCCCCTCTATCGACTGTTGAAGACTAGATTGTTCTATCTTTCCTATTAGTCGAGTTATGAGTATTTTTTGTTTTGAAAAGTGGATTTTCGAAAATTTCACGACTCTATTTGAAGGCGAAATAATGATTTTATCACAAAACTGATTGTGCCAGTCGATTTTTCGGCCCAAAAAACCCCCCTTTACGAATTTTTAGCAATATTTATAATTTTTTTGTCGAAAATTTAGAACAAAGGGGTATGTATGGAAATATTTTGCGATACAAATTGAATTTTTCTAACTCCCTTAATCCTTGGCAATATGGACTCAAAATGCACTCAAATATGTAAAATTGTCCCCTCTATCGACTGGTGAAGACTAGAACGTTCTATCTTTCCTATTTGTCGAGTTATGAGTATTTTTTGTTTTGAAAAGTGGATTTTCGAAAATTTCATGACTCTATTTGAAGGCGAAATAATGATTTTATCACAAAACTGATTGTGCCAGTCGATTTTCCGGCCCAAAAAACCCCTCTTCACAAATTTTTAGCATTTTTTATAATTTTTTTGTCGAAAATTTAGAACAAAGGGGTATGTATGGAAATATTTTGCGATACAAATTGAATTTTTCTAACTCCCTTAATCCTTGGCAATATGGACTCAAAATGCACTCAAATATGTAAAATTGTCCCCTCTATCGACTGGTGAAGACTAGAACGTTCTATCTTTCCTATTAGTCGAGTTATGAGTATTTTTTGTTTTGAAAAGTGGATTTTCGAAAATTTCATGACTCTATTTGAAGGCGAAATAATGATTTTATCACAAAACTGATTGTGCCAGTCGACTTTTCGGCCCGAAAAACCCCCCTTTACGAATTTTTAGCATTATTTATAATTTTTTGTCGAAAATTTAGAACAAAGGGGTATGTATGGAAATATTTTGCGATACAAATTGAATTTTTCTAACTCCCTTAATCCTCGGCAATATGGACTCAAAATTCACTCAAATATGTAAAATTGTCCCCTCTATCGACTGGTGAAGACTAGAACGTTCTATCTTTCCTATTAGTCGAGTTATGAGTAATTTATGTTTTGAAAAGTGGATTTTCGAAAATTTCATGACTCAATTTGAAGGCGAAATAATGATTTTATCACAAAACTGATTGTGCCAGTCGATTTTTCGGCCCAAAAAACCCTCCTTTACGAACTTTTAGCATTATTTATAATTTTTTTGTCGAAAATTTAGAACAAAGGGGTATGTATGGAAATATTTTGCGATACAAATTGAATTTTTCTAACTCCATTAATCCTTGGCAATATGGACTCAAAATTCACTCAAATATGTAAAATTGTCCCCTCTATCGTCTGGTGAAGACTAGAACGTTCTATCTTTCCTATTAGTCGAGTTATGAGTATTTTTTGTTTTGAAAAGTGGATTTTCGAAAATTTCATGACTCTATTTGAAGGCGAAATAATGATTTTATCACAAAACTGATTGTGCCAGTCGATTTTTCGGCCCAAAAAACCCCCCTTTACGAATTTTTAGCATTATTTATAATTTTTTGTCGAAAATTTAGAACAAAGGGGTATGTATGGAAATATATTGCGATACAAATTGAATTTTTCTAACTCCCTTAATCCTTGGCAATATGGACTCAAAATTCACTCAAATATGTAAAATTGTCCCCTCTATCGACTGTTGAAGACTAGAACGTTCTATCTTTCCTATTAGTCGAGTTATGAGTATTTTTTGTTTTGAAAAGTGGATTTTCGAAAATTTCATGACTCTATTTGAAGGCGAAATAATGATTTTATCACAAAACTGATTGTGCCAGTCGATTTTTCGGCCCAAAAAACCCCCCTTCACGAATTTTTAGCATTATTTATAATTTTTTTGTCGAAAATTTAGAACAAAGGGGTATGTATGGAAATATTTTGCGATACAAATTGAAATTTTCTAACTCCCTTAATCCTCGGCAATATGGACTCAAAATTCACTCAAATATGTAAAATTGTCCCGTCTATCGACTGGTGAAGACTAGAACGTTCTATCTTTCCTATTAGTCGAGTTATGAGTATGTTTTGTTTTGAAAAGTGGATTTTCGAAAATTTCATGACTCTATTTGAAGGCTAAATAATGATTTTATCACAAAACTGATTGTGCCAGTCGATTTTCCGGCCCAAAAAACCCCCTCTTTACGAATTTTTAGCATCATTTATAATTTTTTTGTCGAAAATTTAGAACAAAGGGGTATGTATGGAAATATTTTGCGATACAAATTGAATTTTTCTAACTCCCTTAATCCTTGGCAATATGGACTCAAAATTCACTCAAATATGTAAAATTGTCCCCTCTATCGACTGTTGAAGACTAGAACGTTCTATCTTTCCTATTAGTCGAGTTATGAGTAATTTATGTTTTGAAAAGTGGATTTTCGAAAATTTCATGACTCAATTTGAAGGCGAAATAATGATTTTATCACAAAACTGATTGTGCCAGTCGATTTTTCGGACCAAAAAACCCCCCTTTACAAATTTTTAGCATTTTTTATAATTTTTTTGTCGAAAATTTAGAACAAAGGGGTATGTATGGAAATATTTTGCGATACAAATTGAATTTTTCTAACTCCCTTAATCCTTGGCAATATGGACTCAAAATTCACTCTAATATGTAAAATTGTCCCCTCTATCGACTGGTGAAGACTAGAACGTTCTATCTTTCCTATTAGTCGAGTTATGAGTATTTTTTGTTTTGAAAAGTGGATTTTAGAAAATTTCATGACTCTATTTGATGGCGAAATAATGATTTTATCACAAAACTGATTGTGCCAGTCGATTTTCCGGCCCAAAAAACTCCTCTTCACAAATTTTTTGCATTTTTTATAATTTTTTTGTCGAAAATTTAGAACAAAGGGGTATGTATGGAAATATTTTGCGATACAAATTGAATTTTTCTAACTCCCTTAATCCTGGGCAATATGGACTCAAAATGCACTCAAATATGTAAAATTGTCCCCTCTATCGACTGGTGAAGACTAGAACGTTCTATCTTTCCTATTTGTCGAGTTATGAGTATTTTTTGTTTTGAAAAGTGGGTTTTCGAAAATTTCATGACTCTATTTGAAGGCGAAATAATGATTTTATCACAAAACTGATTGTGCCAGTCGATTTTCCGGCCCAAAAAACCCCTCTTCACAAATTTTTAGCATTTTTTATAATTTTTTTGTTGAAAATTTAGAACAAAGGGGTATGTATGGAAATATTTTGCGATACAAATTGAATTTTTCTAACTCCCTTAATCCTTGGCAATATGGACTCAAAATGCACTCAAATATGTAAAATTGTCCCCTTTATCGACTGGTGAAGACTAGAACGTTCTATCTTTCCTATTTGTCGAGTTATGAGTATTTTTTGTTTTGAAAAGTGGATTTTCGAAAATTTCATGACTCTATTTGAAGGCGAAATAATGATTTTATCACAAAACTCATTGTGCCAGTCGATTTTTCGGCCCAAAAAACCCCCCTTTACGAATTTTTAGCATTATTTATAATTTTTTTGTCGAAAATTTAGAACAAAGGGGTATGTATGGAAATATTTTGCGATACAAATTGAATTTTTCTAACTTCCTTAATCCTTGGCAATATGGACTCAAAATTCACTCAAATATGTAAAATTATCCCCTCTATCGACTGGTGAAGACTAGAACGTTCTATCTTTCCTATTAGTCGAGTTATGAGTAATTTATGTTTTGAAAAGTGGATTTTCGAAAATTTCATGACTCTATTTGAAGGCTAAATAATGATTTTATCACAAAACTGATTGTGCCAGTCGATTTTCCGGCCCAAAAAACCCCCTCTTTACGAATTTTTAGCATTATTTATAATTTTTTTGTCGAAAATTTAGAACAAAGGGGTATGTATGGAAATATTTTGCGATACAAATTGAATTTTTCTAACTCCCTTAATCCTTGGCAATATGGACTCAAAATTCACCCAAATATGTAAAATTATCCCCTCTATCGACTGGTGAAGACTAGAACGTTCTATCTTTCCTATTAGTCGAGTTATGAGTAATTTATGTTTTGAAAAGTGGATTTTCGAAAATTTCATGACTCAATTTGAAGGCGAAATAATGATTTTATCACAAAACTGATTGTGCCAGTCGATTTTTCGGCCCAAAAAACCCCATTTAACGAATTTTTAGCATTATTTATAATTTTTTTGTCGAAAATTTAGAACAAAGGGGTATGTATGGAAATATTTTGCGATACAAATTGAATTTTTCTAACTTCCTTAATCCTTGGCAATATGGACTCAAAATTCACTCAAATATGTAAAATTATCCCCTCTATCGACTGGTGAAGACTAGAACGTTCTATCTTTCCTATTAGTCGAGTTATGAGTAATTTATGTTTTGAAAAGTGGATTTTCGAAAATTTCATGACTCAATTTGAAGGCGAAATAATGATTTTATCACAAAACTGATTGTGCCAGTCGATTTTTCGGCCCAAAAAACCCCCCTTTACGAATTTTTAGCATTATTTATAATTTTTTTGTCGAAAATTTAGAACAAAGGGGTATGTATGGAAATATTTTGCGATACAAATTGAATTTTTCTAACTTCCTTAATCCTTGGCAATATGGACTCAAAATTCACTCAAATATGTAAAATTATCCCCTCTATCGACTGGTGAAGACAAGAACGTTCTATCTTTCCTATTAGTCGAGTTATGAGTAATTTATGTTTTGAAAAGTGGATTTTCGAAAATTTCATGACTCAATTTGAAGGCGAAATAATGATTTTATCACAAAACTGATTGTGCCAGTCGATTTTTCGGCCCAAAAAACCCCCCTTTACGAATTTTTAGCATTATTTATAATTTTTTTGTCGAAAATTTAGAACAAAGGGGTATGTATGGAAATATTTTGCGATACAAATTGAATTTTTCTAACTCCATTAATCCTTGGCAATATGGACTCAAAATTCACTCAAATATGTAAAATTGTCTCCTCTATCGACTGGTGAAGACTAGAACGTTCTATCTTTCCTATTAGTCGAGTTATGAGTATTTTTTTTTTGAAAAGTGGATTTTCGAAAATGTCATGACTCTATTTGAAGGCGAAATAATGATTTTATCACAAAACTGATTGTGCCAGTCGATTTTTTGGCCCAAAAAACCCCCCTTTACGAATTTTTAGCAATATTTATAATTTTTTTGTCGAAAATTTAGAACAAAGGGGTATGTATGGAAATATTTTGCGATACAAATTGAATTTTTCTAACTCCCTTAATACTTGGCAATATGGACTCAAAATTCACTCAAATATGTAAAATTGTCCCGTCTATCGACTGGTGAAGACTAGAACGTTCTATCTTTCCTATTAGTCGAGTTATGAGTATGTTTTGTTTTGAAAAGTGGATTTTCGAAAATTTCATGACTCTATTTGAAGGCGAAATAATGATTTTATCACAAAACTGATTGTGCCAGTCGATTTTTCGGCCCAAAAAACCCCCCTTCACGAATTTTTAGCATTAGTTATAATTTTTTTGTCGAAAATTTAGAACAAAGGGGTATGTATGGAAATATTTTGCGATACAAATTGAATTTTTCTAACTCCCTTAATCCTTGGCAATATGGACTCAAAATTCACTTAAATATGTAAAATTGTCCCCTCTATCGACTGGTGGAGACTAGAACGTTCTATCTTTCCTATTAGTCGAGTTATGAGTATTTTTTGTTTTGAAAAGTGGATTTTCGAAAATTTCATGACTCTATTTGAAGGCGAAATAATGATTTTATCACAAAACTGATTGTGCCAGTCGATTTTTCGGCCCAAAAAACCCCCCTTTACGAATTTTTAGCATTATTTATAATTTTTTGTCGAAAATTTAGAACAAAGGGGTATGTATGGAAATATTTTGTGATACAAATTGAATTTTTCTAACTCCCTTAATCCTTGGCAATATGGACTCAAAATTCACTCAAATATGTAAAATTGTCCCCTCTATCGACTGTTGAAGACTAGAACGTTCTATCTTTCCTATTAGTCGAGTTATGAGTATTTTTTGTTTTGAAAAGTGGATTTTCGAAAATTTCATGACTCTATTTGAAGGCGAAATAATAATTTTATCACAAAACTGATTGTGCCAGTCAATTTTTCGGCCCAAAAAACCCCCCTTTACGAATTTTTAGCATTATTTATAATTTTTTTGTCGAAAATTTAGAACAAAGGGGTATGTATGGAAATATTTTGCGATACAAATTGAATTTTTCTAACTCCCTTAATCCTCGGCAATATGGACTCAAAATTCACTCAAATATGTAAAATTGTCCCGTCTATCGACTGGTGAAGACTAGAACGTTCTATCTTTCCTATTAGTCGAGTTATGAGTATGTTTTATTTTGAAAAGTGGATTTTCGAAAATTTCATGACTCTATTTAAAGGCTAAATAATGATTTTATCACAAAACTGATTGTGCCAGTCGATTTTCCGGCCCAAAAAACCCCCTCTTTACGAATTTTTAGCATTATTTATAATTTTTTTGTCGAAAATTTAGAACAAAGGGGTATGTATGGAAATATTTTGCGATACAAATTGAATTTTTCTAACTCCCTTAATCCTTGGCAATAGGGACTCAAAATTCACTCAAATATGTAAAATTGTCCCCTCTATCGACTGTTGAAGACTAGAACGTTCTATCTTTCCTATTAGTCGAGTTATGAGTATTTTTTGTTTTGAAAAGTGGATTTTCGAAAATTTCATGACTCTATTTGAAGGCGAAATAATGATTTTATCACAAAACTGATTGTGCCAGTCGATTTTTCGGACCAAAAAACCCCCCTTTACAAATTTTTAGCATTTTTTATAATTTTTTTGTCGAAAATTTAGAACAAAGGGGTATGTATGGAAATATTTTGCGATACAAATTGAATTTTTCTAACTCCCTTAATCCTTGGCAATATGGACTCAAAATTCACTCTAATATGTAAAATTGTCCCCTCTATCGACTGGTGAAGACTAGAACGTTCTATCTTTCCTATTAGTTGAGTTATGAGTATTTTTTGTTTTGAAAAGTGGATTTTCGAAAATTTCATGACTCTATTTGAAGGCGAAATAATGATTTTATCACAAAACTGACTGTGCCAGTCGATTTTCCGGCCCAAAAAACCCCTCTTTACAAATTTTTAGCATTTTTTATGATTTTTTTGTCGAAAATTTAGAACAAAGGGGTATGTATGGAAATATTTTGCGATACAAATTGAATTTTTCTAACTCCCTTAATCCTGGGCAATATGGACTCAAAATGCACTCAAATATGTAAAATTGTCCCCTCTATCGACTGGTGAAGACTAGAACGTTCTATCTTTCCTATTTGTCGAGTTATGAGTATTTTTTGTTTTGAAAAGTGGATTTTCGAAAATTTCATGACTCTATTTGAAGGCGAAATAATGATTTTATCACAAAACTGATTGTGCCAGTCGATTTTCCGGCCCAAAAAACCCCTCTTCACAAATTTTTAGCATTTTTTATAATTTTTTTGTCGAAAATTTAGAACAAAGGGGTATGTATGGAAATATTTTGCGATACAAATTGAATTTTTCTAACTCCCTTAATCCTGGGCAATATGGACTCAAAATGCACTCAAATATGTAAAATTGTCCCCTCTATCGACTGGTGAAGACTAGAACGTTCTATCTTTCCTATTTGTCGAGTTATGAGTATTTTTTGTTTTGAAAAGTGGATTTTCGAAAATTTCATGACTCTATTTGAAGGCGAAATAATGATTTTATCACAAAACTGATTGTGCCAGTCGATTTTTCGGCCCAAAAAACCCCCCTTTACGAATTTTTAGCATTATTTATAATTTTTTTGTCGAAAATTTAGAACAAAGGGGTATGTATGGAAATATTTTGCGATACAAATTGAATTTTTCTAACTCCCTTAATCCTGGGCAATATGGACTCAAAATGCACTCAAATATGTAAAATTGTCCCCTCTATCGACTGGTGAAGACTAGAACGTTCTATCTTTCCTATTTGTCGAGTTATGAGTATTTTTTGTTTTGAAAAGTGGATTTTCGAAAATTTCATGACTCTATTTGAAGGCGAAATAATGATTTTATCACAAAACTGATTGTGCCAGTCGATTTTTCGGCCCAAAAAACCCCCCTTTACGAATTTTTAGCATTATTTATAATTTTTTTGTCGAAAATTTAGAACAAAGGGGTATGTATGGAAATATTTTGCGATACAAATTGAATTTTTCTAACTTCCTTAATCCTCGGCAATATGGACTCAAAATTCACTTAAATATGTAAAATTGTCCCCTCTATCGACTGGTGAAGACTAGAACGTTCTATCTTTCCTATTAGTCGAGTTATGAGTTATTTTTTTTTTGAAAAGTGGATTTTCGAAAATTTCATGACTCTATTTGAAGGCGAAATAATGATTTTATCACAAAACTGATTGTGCCAGTCGATTTTTCGGCCCAAAAAACCCCCATTTACGAATTTTTAGCAATATTTATAATTTTTTTGTCGAAAATTTAGAACAAAGGGGTATGTATGGAAATATTTTGCGATACAAATTGAATTTTTCTAACTCCCTTAATCCTTGGCAATATGGACTCAAAATTCACTCAAATATGTTAAATTGTCCCCTCTATCGACTGTTGAAGACTAGAACGTTCTATCTTTCCTATTAGTCGAGTTATGAGTATTTTTTGTTTTGAAAAGTGGATTTTCGAAAATTTCATGACTCTATTTGAAGGCGAAATAATGATTTTATCACAAAACTGATTGTGCCAGTCGATTTTTCGGCCCAAAAAACCCCCCTTTACGAATTTTTAGCATTATTTATAATTTTTTTGTCGAAAATTTAGAACAAAGGGGTATGTATGGAAATATTTTGCGATACAAATTGAATTTTTCTAACTCCCTTAATCCTTGGCAATATGGACTCAAAATGCACTAAAATATGTAAAATTGTCCCCTCTATCGACTGGTGAAGACTAGAACGTTCTATCTTTCCTATTTGTCGAGTTATGAGTATTTTTTGTTTTGAAAAGTGGATTTTCGAAAATTTCATGACTCTATTTGAAGGCGAAATAATGATTTTATCACAAAACTGATTGTGCCAGTCGATTTTTCGGCCCAAAAAACCCCCCTTTACGAATTTTTAGCATTATTTATAATTTTTTTGTCGAAAATTTAGAACAAAGGGGTATGTATGGAAATATTTTGCGATACAAATTGAATTTTTCTAACTTCCTTAATCCTCGGCAATATGGACTCAAAATTCACTTAAATATGTAAAATTGTCACCTCTATCGACTGGTGAAGACTAGAACGTTCTATCTTTCCTATTAGTCGAGTTATGAGTTATTTTTTTTTTGAAAAGTGGATTTTCGAAAATTTCATGACTCTATTTGAAGGCGAAATAATGATTTTATCACAAAACTGATTGTGCCAGTCGATTTTTCGGCACAAAAAACCCCCATTTACGAATTTTTAGCAATATTTATAATTTTTTTGTCGAAAATTTAGAACAAAGGGGTATGTATGGAAATATTTTGCGATACAAATTGAATTTTTCTAACTCCCTTAATCCTTGGCAATATGGACTCAAAATTCACTCAAATATGTAAAATTGTCCCCTCTATCGACTGTTGAAGACTAGAACGTTCTATCTTTCCTATTAGTCGAGTTATGAGTATTTTTTGTTTTGAAAAGTGGATTTTCGAAAATTTCATGACTCTATTTGAAGGCGAAATAATGATTTTATCACAAAACTGATTGTGCCAGTCGATTTTTCGGCCCAAAAAACCCCCCTTTACGAATTTTTAGCATTATTTATAATTTTTTTGTCGAAAATTTAGAACAAAGGGGTATGTATGGAAATATTTTGCGATACAAATTGAATTTTTCTAACTCCCTTAATCCTCGGCAATATTGACTCAAAATTCACTCAAATATGTAAAATTGTCCCCTCTATCGACTGGTGAAGACTAGAACGTTCTATCTTTCCTATTAGTCGAGTTATGAGTAATTTATGTTTTAAAAAGTGGATTTTCGAAAATTTCATGACTCTATTTAAAGGCGAAATAATGATTTTATCACAAAACTGATTGTGCCAGTCGATTTTCCGGCCCAAAAAAACCCCTCTTTACGAATTTTTAGCATTATTTATAATTTTTTTGTCGAAAATTTAGAACAAAGGGGTATGTATGGAAATATTTTGCGATACAAATTGAATTTTTCTAACTCCCTTAATCCTTGGCAATATGGACTCAAAATTCACTCAAATATGTAAAATTGTCCCCTCTATCGACTGTTGAAGACTAGAACGTTCTATCTTTCCTATTAGTCGAGTTATGAGTATTTTTTGTTTTGAAAAGTGGATTTTCGAAAATTTCATGACTCTATTTGAAGGCGAAATAATGATTTTATCACAAAACTGATTGTGCCAGTCGATTTTTCGGACCAAAAAACCCCCCTTTACAAATTTTAAGCATTTTTTATAATTTTTTTGTCGAAAATTTAGAACAAAGGGGTATGTATGGAAATATTTTGCGATACAAATTGAATTTTTCTAACTCCCTTAATCCTTGGCAATATGGACTCAAAATTCACTCAAATATGTAAAATTGTCCCCTCTATCGACTGTTGAAGACTAGAACGTTCTATCTTTCCTATTAGTCGAGTTATGAGTATTTTTTGTTTTGAAAAGTGGATTTTAGAAAATTTCATGACTCTATTTGATGGCGAAATAATGATTTTATCACAAAACTGATTGTGCCAGTCGATTTTCCGGCCCAAAAAACCCCCCTTCACGAATTTTTAGCATTATTTATAATTTTTTTGTCGAAAATTTAGAACAAAGGGGTATGTATGGAAATATTTTGCGATACAAATTGAATTTTTCTAACTTCCTTAATCCTTGGCAATATGGACTCAAAATTCACTCAAATATGTAAAATTATCCCCTCTATCGACTGGTGAAGACTAGAACGTTCTATCTTTCCTATTAGTCGAGTTATGAGTAATTTATGTTTTGAAAAGTGGATTTTCGAAAATTTCATGACTCAATTTGAAGGCGAAATAATGATTTTATCACAAAACTGATTGTGCCAGTCGATTTTTCGGCCCAAAAAACCCCCCTTTACGAATTTTTAGCATTATTTATAATTTTTTTGTCGAAAATTTAGAACAAAGGGGTATGTATGGAAATATTTTGCGATACAAATTGAATTTTTCTAACTCCCTTAATCCTTGGCAATATGAACTCAAAATGCACTTAAATATGTAAAATTGTCCCCTCTATCGACTGGTGAAGACTAGAACGTTCTATCTTTCCTATTTGTCGAGTTATGAGTATTTTTTGTTTTGAAAAGTGGATTTTCGAAAATTTCATGACTCTATTTGAAGGCGAAATAATGATTTTATCACAAAACTGATTGTGCCAGTCGATTTTTCGGCCCAAAAAACCCCCCTTTACGAATTTTTAGCATTATTTATAATTTTTTTGTCGAAAATTTAGAACAAAGGGGTATGTATGGAAATATTTTGCGATACAAATTGAATTTTTCTAACTTCCTTAATCCTTGGCAATATGGACTCAAAATTCACTCAAATATGTAAAATTATCCCCTCTATCGACTGGTGAAGACTAGAACGTTCTATCTTTCCTATAAGTCGAGTTATGAGTAATTTATGTTTTGAAAAGTGGATTTTCGAAAATTTCATGACTCAATTTGAAGGCGAAATAATGATTTTATCACAAAACTGATTGTGCCAGTCGATTTTTCGGCCCAAAAAACCCCCCTTTACGAATTTTTAGCATTATTTATAATTTTTTTGTCGAAAATTTAGAACAAAGGGGTATGTATGGAAATATTTTGCGATACAAATTGAATTTTTCTAACTCGCTTAATCTTCGGCAATATGGACTCAAAATTTACTCAAATATGTAAAATTGTCCCCTCTATCGACTGGTGAAGACTAGAACGTTCTATCTTTCCTATTAGTCGAGTTATGAGTATTTTTTTTTTTTGAAAAGTGGATTTTCGAAAATGTCATGACTCTATTTGAAGGCGAAATAATGAATTTATCACAAAACTGATTGTGCCAGTCGATTTTTTGGCCCAAAAAACCCCCCTTTACGAATTTTTAGCAATATTTATAATTTTTTTGTCGAAAATTTAGAACAAAGGGGTATGTATGGAAATATTTTGCGATACAAATTGAATTTTTCTAACTCCCTTAATACTTGGCAATATGGACTCAAAATTCACTCAAATATGTAAAATTGTCCCGTCTATCGACTGGTGAAGACTAGAACGTTCTATCTTTCCTATTAGTCGAGTTATGAGTAATTTATGTTTTGAAAAGTGGATTTTCGAAAATTTCATGACTCAATTTGAAGGCGAAATAATGATTTTATCACAAAACTGATTGTGCCAGTCGATTTTTCGGCCCAAAAAACCCCCCTTTACGAATTTTTAGCATTATTTATAATTTTTTTGTCGAAAATTTAGAACAAAGGGGTATGTATGGAAATATTTTGCGATACAAATTGAATTTTTCTAACTCCCTTAATCCTTGGCAATATGAACTCAAAATGCACTCAAATATGTAAAATTGTCCCCTCTATCGACTGGTGAAGACTAGAACGTTCTATCTTTCCTATTTGTCGAGTTATGAGTATTTTTTGTTTTGAAAAGTGGATTTTCGAAAATTTCATGACTCTATTTGAAGGCGAAATAATGATTTTATCACAAAACTGATTGTGCCAGTCGATTTTTCGGCCCAAAAAACCCCCCTTTACGAATTTTTAGCAATATTTATAATTTTTTTGTCGAAAATTTAGAACAAAGGGGTATGTATGGAAATATTTTGCGATACAAATTGAATTTTTCTAACTTCCTTAATCCTTGGCAATATGGACTCAAAATTCACTCAAATATGTAAAATTATCCCCTCTATCGACTGGTGAAGACTAGAACGTTCTATCTTTCCTATTAGTCGAGTTATGAGTAATTTATGTTTTGAAAAGTGGATTTTCGAAAATTTCATGACTCAATTTGAAGGCGAAATAATGATTTTATCACAAAACTGATTGTGCCAGTCGATTTTTCGGCCCAAAAAACCCCCCTTTACGAATTTTTAGCATTATTTATAATTTTTTTGTCGAAAATTTAGAACAAAGGGGTATGTATGGAAATATTTTGCGATACAAATTGAATTTTTCTAACTCCATTAATCCTTGGCAATATGGACTCAAAATTCACTCAAATATGTAAAATTGTCTCCTCTATCGACTGGTGAAGACTAGAACGTTCTATCTTTCCTATTAGTCGAGTTATGAGTATTTTTTTTTTTTGAAAAGTGGATTTTCGAAAATGTCATGACTCTATTTGAAGGCGAAATAATGAATTTATCACAAAACTGATTGTGCCAGTCGATTTTTTGGCCCAAAAAACCCCCCTTTACGAATTTTTAGCAATATTTATAATTTTTTTGTCGAAAATTTAGAACAAAGGGGTATGTATGGAAATATTTTGCGATACAAATTGAATTTTTCTAACTCCCTTAATACTTGGCAATATGGACTCAAAATTCACTCAAATATGTAAAATTGTCCCGTCTATCGACTGGTGAAGACTAGAACGTTCTATCTTTCCTATTAGTCGAGTTATGAGTATGTTTTGTTTTGAAAAGTGGATTTTCGAAAATTTCATGACTCTATTTGAAGGCGAAATAATGATTTTATCACAAAACTGATTGTGCCAGTCGATTTTTCGGCCCAAAAAACCCCCCTTTACGAATTTTTAGCATTATTTATAATTTTTTTGTCGAAAATTTAGAACAAAGGGGTATGTATGGAAATATTTTGCGATACAAATTGAATTTTTCTAACTTCCTTAATCCTCGGCAATATGGACTCAAAATTCACTAAAATATGTAAAATTGTCCCCTCTATCGACTGGTGAAGACTAGAACGTTCTATCTTTCCTATTAGTCGAGTTATGAGTAATTTATGTTTTGAAAAGTGGATTTTCGAAAATTTCATGACTCAATTTGAAGGCGAAATAATGATTTTATCACAAAACTGATTGCGCCAGTCGATTTTTCGGCCCAAAAAACCCCCCTTTACGAATTTTTAGCAATATTTATAATTTTTTTGTCGAAAATTTAGAACAAAGGGTTATGTATGGAAATATTTTGCGATACAAATTGAATTTTTCTAACTCCCTTAATCCTTGGCAATATGGACTCAAAATTCACTCAAATATGTAAAATTGTCCCGTCTATCGACTGGTGAAGACTAGAACGTTCTATCTTTCCTATTAGTCGAGTTATGAGTATGTTTTGTTTTGAAAAGTGGATTTTCGAAAATTTCATGACTCTATTTAAAGGCTAAATAATGATTTTATCACAAAACTGATTGTGCCAGTCGATTTTCCGGCCCAAAAAACCCCCTCTTTACGAATTTTTAGCATTATTTATAATTTTTTTGTCGAAAATTTAGAACAAAGGGGTATGTATGGAAATATTTTGCGATACAAATTGAATTTTTCTAACTCCCTTAATCCTTGGCAATATGGACTCAAAATCCACTCTAATATGTAAAATTGTCCCCTCTATCGACTGGTGAAGACTAGAACGTTCTATCTTTCCTATTAGTCGAGTTATGAGTATTTTTTGTTTTGAAAAGTGGATTTTCGAAAATTTCATGACTCTATTTGATGGCGAAATAATGATTTTATCACAAAACTGATTGTGCCAGTCGATTTTCCGGCCCAAAAAACCCCTCTTCACAAATTTTTAGCATTTTTTATGTTTTTTTTGTCGAAAATTTAGAACAAAGGGGTATGTATGGAAATATTTTGCGATACAAATTGAATTTTCCTAACTCCCTTAATCCTGGGCAATATGGACTCAAAATGCACTCAAATATGTAAAATTGTCCCCTCTATCGACTGGTGAAGACTAGAACGTTCTATCTTTCCTATTTGTCGAGTTATGAGTATTTTTTGTTTTGAAAAGTGGATTTTCGAAAATTTCATGACTCTATTTGAAGGCGAAATAATGATTTTATCACAAAACTGATTGTGCCAGTCGATTTTTCGGCCCAAAAAACCCCCCTTTACGAATTTTTAGCATTATTTATAATTTTTTTGTCGAAAATTTAGAACAAAGGGGTATGTATGGAAATATTTTGCGATACAAATTGAATTTTTCTAACTCCCTTAATCCTTGGCAATATGGACTCAAAATTCACTCAAATATGTAAAATTGTCCCCTCTATCGACTGTTGAAGACTAGAACGTTCTATCTTTCCTATTAGTCGAGTTATGAGTATTTTTTGTTTTGAAAAGTGGATTTTCGAAAATTTCATGACTCTATTTGAAGGCGAAATAATGATTTTATCACAAAACTGATTGTGCCAGTCGATTTTTCGGCCCAAAAAACCCCCCTTCACGAATTTTTAGCATTATTTATAATTTTTTTGTCGAAAATTTAGAACAAAGGGGTATGTATGGAAATATTTTGCGATACAAATTGAAATTTTCTAACTCCCTTAATCCTTGGCAATATGGACTCAAAATTCACTCAAATATGTAAAATTGTCCCGTCTATCGACTGGTGAAGACTAGAACGTTCTATCTTTCCTATTAGTCGAGTTATGAGTATGTTTTGTTTTGAAAAGTGGATTTTCGAAAATTTCATGACTCTATTTGAAGGCTAAATAATGATTTTATCACAAAACTGATTGTGCCAGTCGATTTTCCGGCCCAAAAAACCCCCTCTTTACGAATTTTTAGCATCATTTATAATTTTTTTGTCGAAAATTTAGAACAAAGGGGTATGTATGGAAATATTTTGCGATACAAATTGAATTTTTCTAACTCCCTTAATCCTTGGCAATATGGACTCAAAATTCACTCAAATATGTAAAATTGTCCCCTCTATCGACTGTTGAAGACTAGAACGTTCTATCTTTCCCATTAGTCGAGTTATGAGTATTTTTTGTTTTGAAAAGTGGATTTTCGAAAATTTCATGACTCTATTTGAAGGCGAAATAATGATTTTATCACAAAACTGATTGTGCCAGTCGATTTTTCGGACCAAAAAACCCCCCTTTACAAATTTTTAGCATTTTTTATAATTTTTTTGTCGAAAATTTAGAACAAAGGGGTATGTATGGAAATATTTTGCGATACAAATTGAATTTTTCTAACTCCCTTAATCCTTGGCAATATGGACTCAAAATTCACTCTGATATGTAAAATTGTCCCCTCTATCGACTGGTGAAGACTAGAACGTTCTATCTTTCCTATTAGTCGAGTTATGAGTATTTTTTGTTTTGAAAAGTGGATTTTAGAAAATTTCATGACTCTATTTGATGGCGAAATAATGATTTTATCACAAAACTGATTGTGCCAGTCAATTTTCCGGCCCAAAAAACTCCTCTTCACAAATTTTTAGCATTTTTTATAATTTTTTTGTCGAAAATTTAGAACAAAGGGGTATGTATGGAAATATTTTGCGATACAAATTGAATTTTTCTAACTCCCTTAATCCTGGGCAATATGGACTCAAAATGCACTCAAATATGTAAAATTGTCCCCTCTATCGACTGGTGAAGACTAGAACGTTCTATCTTTCCTATTTGTCGAGTTATGAGTATTTTTTGTTTTGAAAAGTGGATTTTCGAAAATTTCATGACTCTATTTGAAGGCGAAATAATGATTTTATCACAAAACTGATTGTGCCAGTCGATTTTCCGGCCCAAAAAACCCCTCTTCACAAATTTTTAGCATTTTTTATAATTTTTTTGTCGAAAATTTAGAACAAAGGGGTATGTATGGAAATATTTTGCGATACAAATTGAATTTTTCTAACTCCCTTAATCCTTGGCAATATGGACTCAAAATGCACTCAAATATGTAAAATTGTCCCCTCTATCGACTGGTGAAGACTAGAACGTTCTATCTTTCCTATTTGTCGAGTTATGAGTATTTTTTGTTTTGAAAAGTGGATTTTCGAAAATTTCATGACTCTATTTGAAGGCGAAATAATGATTTTATCACAAAACTCATTGTGCCAGTCGATTTTTCGGCCCAAAAAACCCCCCTTTACGAATTTTTAGCATTATTTATAATTTTTTTGTCGAAAATTTAGAACAAAGGGGTATGTATGGAAATATTTTGCGATACAAATTGAATTTTTCTAACTTCCTTAATCCTTGGCAATATGGACTCAAAATTCACTCAAATATGTAAAATTATCCCCTCTATCGACTGGTGAAGACTAGAACGTTCTATCTTTCCTATTAGTCGAGTTATGAGTAATTTATGTTTTGAAAAGTGGATTTTCGAAAATTTCATGACTCAATTTGGAGGCGAAATAATGATTTTATCACAAAACTGATTGTGCCAGTCGATTTTTCGGCCCAAAAAACCCCCCTTTACGAATTTTTAGCATTATTTATAATTTTTTTGTCGAAAATTTAGAACAAAGGGGTATGTATGGAAATATTTTGCGATACAAATTGAATTTTTCTAACTCCATTAATCCTTGGCAATATGGACTCAAAATTCACTCAAATATGTAAAATTGTCTCCTCTATCGACTGGTGAAGACTAGAACGTTCTATCTTTCCTATTAGTCGAGTTATGAGTATTTTTTTTTTTGAAAAGTGGATTTTCGAAAATGTCATGACTCTATTTGAAGGCGAAATAATGATTTTATCACAAAACTGATTGTGCCAGTCGATTTTTTGGCCCAAAAAACCCCCCTTTACGAATTTTTAGCAATATTTATAATTTTTTTGTCGAAAATTTAGAACAAAGGGGTATGTATGGAAATATTTTGCGATACAAATTGAATTTTTCTAACTCCCTTAATCCTTGGCAATATGGACTCAAAATGCACTCAAATATGTAAAATTGTCCCCTCTATCGACTGGTGAAGACCAGAACGTTCTATCTTTCCTATTTGTCGAGTTATGAGTATTTTTTGTTTTGAAAAGTGGATTTTCGAAAATTTCATGACTCTATTTGATGGCGAAATAATGATTTTATCACAAAACTGATTGTGCCAGTCGATTTTTCGGCCCAAAAAACCCCCCTTTACGAATTTTTAGCATTATTTATAATTTTTTTGTCGAAAATTTAGAACAAAGGGGTATGTATGGAAATATTTTGCGATACAAATTGAATTTTTCTAACTTCCTTAATCCTTGGCAATATGGACTCAAAATTCACTCAAATATGTAAAATTATCCCCTCTATCGACTGGTGAAGACTAGAACGTTCTATCTTTCCTATTAGTCGAGTTATGAGTAATTTATGTTTTGAAAAGTGGATTTTCGAAAATTTCATGACTCAATTTGAAGGCGAAATAATGATTTTATCACAAAACTGATTGTGCCAGTCGATTTTTCGGCCCAAAAAACCCCCCTTTACGAATTTTTAGCATTATTTATAATTTTTTTGTCGAAAATTTAGAACAAAGGGGTATGTATGGAAATATTTTGCGATACAAATTGAATTTTTCTAACTCCATTAATCCTTGGCAATATGGACTAAAAATTCACTCAAATATGTAAAATTGTCTCCTCTATCGACTGGTGAAGACTAGAACGTTCTATCTTTCCTATTAGTCGAGTTATGAGTATTTTTTTTTTTGAAAAGTGGATTTTCGAAAATGTCATGACTCTATTTGAAGGCGAAATAATGATTTTATCACAAAACTGATTGTGCCAGTCGATTTTTTGGCCCAAAAAACCCCCCTTTACGAATTTTTAGCAATATTTATAATTTTTTTGTCGAAAATTTGGAACAAAGGGGTATGTATGGAAATATTTTGCGATACAAATTGAATTTTTCTAACTCCCTTAATACTTGGCAATATGGACTCAAAATTCACTCAAATATGTAAAATTGTCCCGTCTATCGACTGGTGAAGACTAGAACGTTCTATCTTTCCTATTAGTCGAGTTATGAGTATGTTTTGTTTTGAAAAGTGGATTTTCGAAAATTTCATGACTCTATTTGAAGGCGAAATAATGATTTTATCACAAAACTGATTGTGCCAGTCGATTTTTCGGCCCAAAAAACCCCCCTTTACGAATTTTTAGCATTAGTTATAATTTTTTTGTCGAAAATTTAGAACAAAGGGGTATGTATGGAAATATTTTGCGATACAAATTGAATTTTTCTAACTCCCTTAATCCTTGGCAATATGGACTCAAAATTCACTTAAATATGTAAAATTGTCCCCTCTATCGACTGGTGAAGACTAGAACGTTCTATCTTTCCTATTAGTCGAGTTATGAGTATTTTTTGTTTTGAAAAGTGGATTTTCGAAAATTTCATGACTCTATTTGAAGGCGAAATAATGATTTTATCACAAAACTGATTGTGCCAGTCGATTTTTCGGCCCAAAAAACCCCCCTTTACGAATTTTTAGCATTATTTATAATTTTTTGTCGAAAATTTAGAACAAAGGGGTATGTATGGAAATATTTTGTGATACAAATTGAATTTTTCTAACTCCCTTAATCCTTGGCAATATGGACTCAAAATTCACTCAAATATGTGAAATTATCCCCTCTATCGACTGGTGAAGACTAGAACGTTCTATCTTTCCTATTAGTCGAGTTATGAGTAATTTATGTTTTGAAAAGTGGATTTTCGAAAATTTCATGACTCAATTTGAAGGCGAAATAATGATTTTATCACAAAACTGATTGTGCCAGTCGATTTTTCGGCCCAAAAAACCCCCCTTTACGAATTTTTAGCATTATTTATAATTTTTTTGTCGAAAATTTAGAACAAAGGGGTATGTATGGAAATATTTTGCGATACAAATTGAATTTTTCTAACTCCATTAATCCTTGGCAATATGGACTAAAAATTCACTCAAATATGTAAAATTGTCTCCTCTATCGACTGGTGAAGACTAGAACGTTCTATCTTTCCTATTAGTCGAGTTATGAGTATTTTTTTTTTTGAAAAGTGGATTTTCGAAAATGTCATGACTCTATTTGAAGGCGAAATAATGATTTTATCACAAAACTGATTGTGCCAGTCGATTTTTTGGCCCAAAAAACCCCCCTTTACGAATTTTTAGCAATATTTATAATTTTTTTGTCGAAAATTTAGAACAAAGGGGTATGTATGGAAATATTTTGCGATACAAATTGAATTTTTCTAACTCCCTTAATACTTGGCAATATGGACTCAAAATTCACTCAAATATGTAAAATTGTCCCGTCTATCGACTGGTGAAGACTAGAACGTTCTATCTTTCCTATTAGTCGAGTTATGAGTATGTTTTGTTTTGAAAAGTGGATTTTCGAAAATTTCATGACTCTATTTGAAGGCGAAATAATGATTTTATCACAAAACTGATTGTGCCAGTCGATTTTTCGGCCCAAAAAACCCCCCTTTACGAATTTTTAGCATTATTTATAATTTTTTGTCGAAAATTTAGAACAAAGGGGTATGTATGGAAATATTTTGTGATACAAATTGAATTTTTCTAACTCCCTTAATCCTTGGCAATATGGACTCAAAATTCACTCAAATATGTAAAATTGTCCCCTCTATCGACTGTTGAAGACTAGAACGTTCTATCTTTCCTATTAGTCGAGTTATGAGTATTTTTTGTTTTGAAAAGTGGATTTTCGAAAATTTCATGACTCTATTTGAAGGCGAAATAATAATTTTATCACAAAACTGATTGTGCCAGTCAATTTTTCGGCCCAAAAAACCCCCCTTTACGAATTTTTAGCAATATTTATAATTTTTTTGTCGAAAATTTAGAACAAAGGGGTATGTATGGAAATATTTTGCGATACAAATTGAATTTTTCTAACTCCCTTAATCCTTGGCAATATGGACTCAAAATGCACTCAAATATGTAAAATTGTCCCCTCTATCGACTGGTGAAGACTAGAACGTTCTATCTTTCCTATTAGTCGAGTTATGAGTAATTTATGTTTTGAAAAGTGGATTTTCGAAAATTTCATGACTCAATTTGAAGGCGAAATAATGATTTTATCACAAAACCGATTGTGCCAGTCGATTTTTCGGCCCAAAAAACCCTCCTTTACGAATTTTTAGCAATATTTATAATTTTTTTGTCGAAAATTTAGAACAAAGGGGTATGTATGGAAATATTTTGCGATACAAATTGAATTTTTCTAACTCCCTTAATCCTTGGCAATATGGACTCAAAATTCACTCAAATATGTAAAATTGTCCCGTCTATCGACTGGTGAAGACTAGAACGTTCTATCTTTCCTATTAGTCGAGTTATGAGTATGTTTTATTTTGAAAAGTGGATTTTCGAAAATTTCATGACTCTATTTAAAGGCTAAATAATGATTTTATCACAAAACTGATTGTGCCAGTCGATTTTTCGGACCAAAAAACCCCCCTTTACAAATTTTTAGCATTTTTTATAATTTTTTTGTCGAAAATTTAGAACAAAGGGGTATGTATGGAAATATTTTGCGATACAAATTGAATTTTTCTAACTCCCTTAATCCTTGGCAATATGGGCTCAAAATTCACTCTAATATGTAAAATTGTCCCCTCTATCGACTGGTGAAGACTAGAAAGTTCTATCTTTCCTATTAGTCGAGTTATGAGTATTTTTTGTTTTGAAAAGTGGATTTTCGAAAATTTCATGACTCTATTTGAAGGCGAAATAATGATTTTATCACAAAACTGATTGTGCCAGTCGATTTTCCGGCCCAAAAAACCCCTCTTTACAAATTTTTAGCATTTTTTATGATTTTTTTGTCGAAAATTTAGAACAAAGGGGTATGTATGGAAATATTTTGCGATACAAATTGAATTTTTCTAACTCCCTTAATCCTGGGCAATATGGACTCAAAATGCACTCAAATATGTAAAATTGTCCCCTCTATCGACTGGTGAAGACTAGAACGTTCTATCTTTCCTGTTTGTCGAGTTATGAGTATTTTTTGTTTTGAAAAGTGGATTTTCGAAAATTTCATGACTCTATTTGAAGGCGAAATAATGATTTTATCACAAAACTGATTGTGCCAGTCGATTTTCCGGCCCAAAAAACCCCTCTTCACAAATTTTTAGCATTTTTTATAATTTTTTTGTCGAAAATTTAGAACAAAGGGGTATGTATGGAAATATTTTGCGATACAAATTGAATTTTTCTAACTCCCTTAATCCTTGGCAATATGGACTCAAAATTCACTCAAATATGTAAAATTGTCCCCTCTATCGACTGTTGAAGACTAGAACGTTCTATCTTTCCTATTAGTCGAGTTATGAGTATTTTTTGTTTTGAAAAGTGGATTTTCGAAAATTTCATGACTCTATTTGAAGGCGAAATAATGATTTTATCACAAAACTGATTGTGCCAGTCGATTTTTCGGCCCAAAAAACCCCCCTTTACGAATTTTTAGCATTATTTATAATTTTTTTGTCGAAAATTTAGAGAACAAAGGGGTATGTATGGAAATATTTTGCGATACAAATTGAATTTTTCTAACTCCCTTAATCCTGGGCAATATGGACTCAAAATGCACTCAAATATGTAAAATTGTCCCCTCTATCGACTGGTGAAGACTAGAACGTTCTATCTTTCCTATTTGTCGAGTTATGAGTATTTTTTGTTTTGAAAAGTGGATTTTCGAAAATTTCATGACTCTATTTGAAGGCGAAATAATGATTTTATCACAAAACTGATTGTGCCAGTCGATTTTTCGGCCCAAAAACCCCCCTTACGAATTTTTAGCATTATTTATAATTTTTTTGTCGAAAATTTAGAACAAAGGGGTATGTATGGAAATATTTTGCGATACAAATTGAATTTTTCTAACTTCCTTAATCCTCGGCAATATGGACTCAAATTCACTTAAATATGTAAAATTGTCCCCTCTATCGACTGGTGAAGACTAGAACGTTCTATCTTTCCTATTATTCGAGTTATGAGTTATTTTTTTTTTGAAAAGTGGATTTTCGAAATTTCATGACTCAATTTGAAGGCGAAATAATGATTTTATCACAAAACTGATTGTGCCAGTCGATTTTTCGGCCAAAAAACCCCCCTTTACGAATTTTTAGCAATATTTATAATTTTTTTGTCGAAAATTTAGAACAAAGGGGTATGTATGGAAATATTTTGCGATACAAATTGAATTTTTCTAACTCCCTTAATCCTTGGCAATATGGACTCAAAATTCACTCAAATATGTAAAATTGTCCCGTCTATCGACTGGTGAAGACTAGAACGTTCTATCTTTCCTATTAGTCGAGTTATGAGTATGTTTTATTTTGAAAAGTGGATTTTCGAAAATTTCATGACTCTATTTAAAGGCTAAATAATGATTTTATCACAAAACTGATTGTGCCAGTCGATTTTCCGGCCCAAAAAACCCCCTCTTTACGAATTTTTAGCATTATTTATAATTTTTTTGTCGAAAATTTAGAACAAAGGGGTATGTATGGAAATATTTTGCGATACAAATTGAATTTTTCTAACTCCCTTAATCCTTGGCAATAGGGACTCAAAATTCACTCAAATATGTAAAATTGTCCCTCTATCGACTGTTGAAGACTAGAACGTTCTATCTTTCCTATTAGTCGAGTTATGAGTATTTTTTGTTTTGAAAAGTGGATTTTCGAAAATTTCATGACTCTATTTGAAGGCGAAATAATGATTTTATCACAAAACTGATTGTGCCAGTCGATTTTTCGGACCAAAAAACCCCCCTTTACAAATTTTTAGCATTTTTTATAATTTTTTTGTCGAAAATTTAGAACAAAGGGGTATGTATGGAAATATTTTGCGATACAAATTGAATTTTTCTAACTCCCTTAATCCTTGGCAATATGGACTCAAAATTCACTCTAATATGTAAAATTGTCCCCTCTATCGACTGGTGAAGACTAGAACGTTCTATCTTTCCTATTAGTCGAGTTATGAGTATTTTTTGTTTTGAAAAGTGGATTTTCGAAAATTTCATGACTCTATTTGAAGGCGAAATAATGATTTTATCACAAAACTGATTGTGCCAGTCGATTTTCCGGCCCAAAAAACCCCTCTTCACAAATTTTTAGCATTTTTTATGATTTTTTTGTCGAAAATTTAGAACAAAGGGGTATGTATGGAAATATTTTGCGATACAAATTGAATTTTTCTAACTCCCTTAATCCTGGGCAATATGGACTCAAAATTCACTCAAGTATGTAAAATTGTCCCCTCTATCGACTGTTGAAGACTAGAACGTTCTATCTTTCCTATTAGTCGAGTTATGAGTATTTTTTGTTTTGAAAAGTGGATTTTCGAAAATTTCATGACTCTATTTGAAGGCGAAATAATGATTTTATCACAAAACTGATTGTGCCAGTCGATTTTTCGGCCCAAAAAACCCCCCTTTACAAATTTTTAGCATTATTTATAATTTTTTTGTCGAAAATTTAGAACAAAGGGGTATGTATGGAAATATTTTGCGATACAAATTGAATTTTTCTAACTCCCTTAATCCTGGGCAATATGGACTCAAAATGCACTCAAATATGTAAAATTGTCCCCTCTATCGACTGGTGAAGACTAGAACGTTCTATCTTTCCTATTTGTCGAGTTATGAGTATTTTTTGTTTTGAAAAGTGGATTTTCGAAAATTTCATGACTCTATTTGAAGGCGAAATAATGATTTTATCACAAAACTGATTGTGCCAGTCGATTTTTCGGCCCAAAAAACCCCCCTTTACGAATTTTTAGCATTATTTATAATTTTTTTGTCGAAAATTTAGAACAAAGGGGTATGTATGGAAATATTTTGCGATACAAATTGAATTTTTCTAACTTCCTTAATCCTCGGCAATATGGACTCAAAATTCACTTAAATATGTAAAATTGTCCCCTCTATCGACTGGTGAAGACTAGAACGTTCTATCTTTCCTATTATTCGAGTTATGAGTTATTTTTTTTTTGAAAAGTGGATTTTCGAAAATTTCATGACTCAATTTGAAGGCGAAATAATGATTTTATCACACAACTGATTGTGCCAGTCGATTTTTCGGCCCAAAAAACCCCCCTTTACGAATTTTTAGCAATATTTATAATTTTTTTGTCGAAAATTTAGAACAAAGGGGTATGTATGGAAATATTTTGCGATACAAATTGAATTTTTCTAACTCCCTTAATCCTTGGCAATATGGACTCAAAATTCACTCAAATATGTAAAATTGTCCCGTCTATCGACTGGTGAAGACTAGAACGTTCTATCTTTCCTATTAGTCGAGTTATGAGTATGTTTTATTTTGAAAAGTGGATTTTCGAAAATTTCATGACTCTATTTAAAGGCGAAATAATGATTTTATCACAAAACTGATTGTGCCAGTCGATTTTCCGGCCCAAAAAACCCCCTCTTTACGAATTTTTAGCATTATTTATAATTTTTTTGTCGAAAATTTAGAACAAAGGGGTATGTATGGAAATATTTTGCGATACAAATTGAATTTTTCTAACTCCCTTAATCCTTGGCAATATGGACTCAAAATTCACTCAAATATGTAAAATTGTCCCCTCTATCGACTGTTGAAGACTAGAACGTTCTATCTTTCCTATTAGTCGAGTTATGAGTATTTTTTGTTTTGAAAAGTGGATTTTCGAAAATTTCATGACTCTATTTGAAGGCGAAATAATGATTTTATCACAAAACTGATTGTGCCAGTCGATTTTTCGGACCAAAAAACCCCCCTTTACAAATTTTTAGCATTTTTTATAATTTTTTTGTCGAAAATTTAGAACAAAGGGGTATGTATGGAAATATTTTGCGATACAAATTGAATTTTTCTAACTCCCTTAATCCTCGGCAATATGGACTCAAAATTCACTCAAATATGTAAAATTGTCCCCTCTATCGACTGTTGAAGACTAGAACGTTCTATCTTTCCTATTAGTCGAGTTATGAGTATTTTTTGTTTTGAAAAGTGGATTTTAGAAAATTTCATGACTCTATTTGATGGCGAAATAATGATTTTATCACAAAACTGAGTGTGCCAGTCGATTTTCCGGCCCAAAAAACCCCCCTTTACGAATTTTTAGCATTATTTATAATTTTTTTGTCGAAAATTTAGAACAAAGGGGTATGTATGGAAATATTTTGCGATACAAATTGAATTTTTCTAACTTCCTTAATCCTTGGCAATATGGGCTCAAAATTCACTCAAATATGTAAAATTATCCCCTCTATCGACTGGTGAAGACTAGAACGTTCTATCTTTCCTATTAGTCGAGTTATGAGTAATTTATGTTTTGAAAAGTGGATTTTCGAAAATTTCATGACTCAATTTGAAGGCGAAATAATGATTTTATCACAAAACTGATTGTGCCAGTCGATTTTTCGGCCCAAAAAACCCCCCTTTACGAATTTTTAGCATTATTTATAATTTTTTTGTCGAAAATTTAGAACAAAGGGGTATGTATGGAAATATTTTGCGATACAAATTGAATTTTTCTAACTCCCTTAATCCTTGGCAATATGAACTCAAAATGCACTCAAATATGTAAAATTGTCCCCTCTATCGACTGGTGAAGACTAGAACGTTCTATCTTTCCTATTTGTCGAGTTATGAGTATTTTTTGTTTTGAAAAGTGGATTTTCGAAAATTTCATGACTCTATTTGAAGGCGAAATAATGATTTTATCACAAAACTGATTGTGCCAGTCGATTTTTCGGCCCAAAAAACCCCCCTTTACGAATTTTTAGCATTATTTATAATTTTTTTGTCGAAAATTTAGAACAAAGGGGTATGTATGGAAATATTTTGCGATACAAATTGAATTTTTCTAACTTCCTTAATCCTTGGCAATATGGACTCAAAATTCACTCAAATATGTAAAATTATCCCCTCTATCGACTGGTGAAGACTAGAACGTTCTATCTTTCCTATTAGTCGAGTTATGAGTAATTTATGTTTTGAAAAGTGGATTTTCGAAAATTTCATGACTCAATTTGAAGGCGAAATAATGATTTTATCACAAAACTGATTGTGCCAGTCGATTTTTCGGCCCAAAAAACCCCCCTTTACGAATTTTTAGCATTATTTATAATTTTTTTGTCGAAAATTTAGAACAAAGGGGTATGTATGGAAATATTTTGCGATACAAATTGAATTTTTCTAACTCCATTAATCCTTGGCAATATGGACTCAAAATTCACTCAAATATGTAAAATTGTCTCCTCTATCGACTGGTGAAGACTAGAACGTTCTATCTTTCCTATTAGTCGAGTTATGAGTATTTTTTTTTTTTGAAAAGTGGATTTTCGAAAATGTCATGACTCTATTTGAAGGCGAAATAATGATTTTATCACAAAACTGATTGTGCCAGTCGATTTTTTGGCCCAAAAAACCCCCCTTTACGAATTTTTAGCAATATTTATAATTTTTTTGTCGAAAATTTAGAACAAAGGGGTATGTATGGAAATATTTTGCGATACAAATTGAATTTTTCTAACTCCCTTAATACTTGGCAATATGGACTCAAAATTCACTCAAATATGTAAAATTATCCCCTCTATCGACTGGTGAAGACTAGAACGTTCTATCTTTCCTATTAGTCGAGTTATGAGTAATTTATGTTTTGAAAAGTGGATTTTCGAAAATTTCATGACTCAATTTGAAGGCGAAATAATGATTTTATCACAAAACTGATTGTGCCAGTCGATTTTTCGGCCCAAAAAACCCCCCTTTACGAATTTTTAGCATTATTTATAATTTTTTTGTCGAAAATTTAGAACAAAGGGGTATGTATGGAAATATTTTGCGATACAAATTGAATTTTTCTAACTCCCTTAATCCTTGGCAATATGAACTCAAAATGCACTCAAATATGTAAAATTGTCCCCTCTATCGACTGGTGAAGACTAGAACGTTCTATCTTTCCTATTTGTCGAGTTATGAGTATTTTTTGTTTTGAAAAGTGGATTTTCGAAAATTTCATGACTCTATTTGAAGGCGAAATAATGATTTTATCACAAAACTGATTGTGCCAGTCGATTTTTTGGCCCAAAAAACCCCCCTTTACGAATTTTTAGCATTATTTATAATTTTTTTGTCGAAAATTTAGAACAAAGGGGTATGTATGGAAATATTTTGCGATACAAATTGAATTTTTCTAACTTCCTTAATCCTTGGCAATATGGACTCAAAATTCACTCAAATATGTAAAATTATCCCCTCTATCGACTGGTGAAGACTAGAACGTTCTATCTTTCCTATTAGTCGAGTTATGAGTAATTTATGTTTTGAAAAGTGGATTTTCGAAAATTTCATGACTCAATTTGAAGGCGAAATAATGATTTTATCACAAAACTGATTGTGCCAGTCGATTTTTCGGCCCAAAAAACCCCCCTTTACGAATTTTTAGCATTATTTATAATTTTTTTGTCGAAAATTTAGAACAAAGGGGTATGTATGGAAATATTTTGCGATACAAATTGAATTTTTCTAACTCCATTAATCCTTGGCAATATGGACTCAAAATTCACTCAAATATGTAAAATTGTCTCCTCTATCGACTGGTGAAGACTAGAACGTTCTATCTTTCCTATTAGTCGAGTTATGAGTATTTTTTTTTTTTGAAAAGTGGATTTTCGAAAATGTCATGACTCTATTTGAAGGCGAAATAATGATTTTATCACAAAACTGATTGTGCCAGTCGATTTTTTGGCCCAAAAAACCCCCCTTTACGAATTTTTAGCAATATTTATAATTTTTTTGTCGAAAATTTAGAACAAAGGGGTATGTATGGAAATATTTTGCGATACAAATTGAATTTTTCTAACTCCCTTAATACTTGGCAATATGGACTCAAAATTCACTTAAATATGTAAAATTGTCCCGTCTATCGACTGGTGAAGACTAGAACGTTCTATCTTTCCTATTAGTCGAGTTATGAGTATGTTTTGTTTTGAAAAGTGGATTTTCGAAAATTTCATGACTCTATTTGAAGGCGAAATAATGATTTTATCACAAAACTGATTGTGCCAGTAGATTTTTCGGCCCAAAAAACCCCCCTTTACGAATTTTTAGCATTATTTATAATTTTTTTGTCGAAAATTTAGAACAAAGGGGTATGTATGGAAATATTTTGCGATACAAATTGAATTTTTCTAACTCCCTTAATCCTTGGCAATATGGACTCAAAATTCACTCAAATATGTAAAATTGTCCCCTCTATCGACTGGTGAAGACTAGAACGTTCTATCTTTCCCATTAGTCGAGTTATGAGTAATTTATGTTTTGAAAAGTGGATTTTCGAAAATTTCATGACTCAATTTGAAGGCGAAATAATGATTTTATCACAAAACTGATTGTGCCAGTCGATTTTTCGGCCCAAAAAACCCCCCTTTACGAATTTTTAGCAATATTTATAATTTTTTTGTCGAAAATTTAGAACAAAGGGTTATGTATGGAAATATTTTGCGATACAAATTGAATTTTTCTAACTCCCTTAATCCTTGGCAATATGGACTCAAAATTCACTCAAATATGTGAAATTGTCCCGTCTATCGACTGGTGAAGACTAGAACGTTCTATCTTTCCTATTAGTCGAGTTATGAGTATGTTTTGTTTTGAAAAGTGGATTTTCGAAAATTTCATGACTCTGTTTAAAGGCTAAATAATGATTTTATCACAAAACTGATTGTGCCAGTCGATTTTCCGGCCCAAAAAACCCCCTCTTCACGAATTTTTAGCATTATTTATAATTTTTTTGTCGAAAATTTAGAACAAAGGGGTATGTATGGAAATATTTTGCGATACAAATTGAATTTTTCTAACTCCCTTAATCCTGGGCAATATGGACTCAAAATGCACTCAAATATGTAAAATTGTCCCCTCTATCGACTGGTGAAGACTAGAACGTTCTATCTTTCCTATTTGTCGAGTTATGAGTATTTTTTGTTTTGAAAAGTGGATTTTCGAAAATTTCATGACTCCATTTGAAGGCGAAATAATGATTTTATCACAAAACTGATTGTGCCAGTCGATTTTTCGGCCCAAAAAACCCCCCTTTACGAATTTTTAGCATTATTTATAATTTTTTTGTCGAAAATTTAGAACAAAGGGGTATGTATGGAAATATTTTGCGATACAAATTGAATTTTTCTAACTCCCTTAATCCTTGGCAATATTGACTCAAAATTCACTCAAATATGTAAAATTGTCCCCTCTATCGACTGGTGAAGACTAGAACGTTCTATCTTTCCTATTAGTCGAGTTATGAGTAATTTATGTTTTAAAAAGTGGATTTTCGAAAATTTCATGACTCTATTTAAAGGCGAAATAATGATTTTATCACAAAACTGATTGTGCCAGTCGATTTTCCGGCCCAAAAAACCCCCTCTTTACGAATTTTTAGCATTATTTATAATTTTTTTGTCGAAAATTTAGAACAAAGGGGTATGTATGGAAATATTTTGCGATACAAATTGAATTTTTCTAACTCCCTTAATCCTTGGCAATATGGACTCAAAATTCACTCAAATATGTAAAATTGTCCCCTCTATCGACTGTTGAAGACTAGAACGTTCTATCTTTCCTATTAGTCGAGTTATGAGTATTTTTTGTTTTGAAAAGTGGATTTTCGAAAATTTCATGACTCTATTTGATGGCGAAATAATGATTTTATCACAAAACTGATTGTGCCAGTCGATTTTCCGGCCCAAAAAACCCCCCTTTACGAATTTTTAGCATTATTTATAATTTTTTTGTCGAAAATTTAGAACAAAGGGGTATGTATGGAAATATTTTGCGATACAAATTGAATTTTTCTAACTTCCTTAATCCTTGGCAATATGGACTCAAAATTCACTCAAATATGTAAAATTATCCCCTCTATCGACTGGTGAAGACTAGAACGTTCTATCTTTCCTATTAGTCGAGTTATGAGTAATTTATGTTTTGAAAAGTGGATTTTCGAAAATTTCATGACTCAATTTGAAGGCGAAATAATGATTTTATCACAAAACTGATTGTGCCAGTCGATTTTTCGGCCCAAAAAACCCCCCTTTACGAATTTTTAGCATTATTTATAATTTTTTTGTCGAAAATTTAGAACAAAGGGGTATGTATGGAAATATTTTGCGATACAAATTGAATTTTTCTAACTCCCTTAATCCTTGGCAATATGGACTCAAAATTCACTCAAATATGTAAAATTGTCCCCTCTATCGACTGGTGAAGACTAGAACGTTCTATCTTTCCTATTTGTCGAGTTATGAGTATTTTTTTTTTGAAAAGTGGATTTTCGAAAATTTCATGACTCTATTTGAAGGCGAAATAATGATTTTATCACAAAACTGATTGTGCCAGTCGATTTTCCGGCCCAAAAAACCCCTCTTCACAAATTTTTAGCATTTTTATAATTTTTTTGTCGAAAATTTAGAACAAAGGGGTATGTATGGAAATATTTTGCGATACAAATTGAATTTTTCTAACTCCCTTAATCCTGGGCAATATGGACTCAAAATTCACTCAAATATGTAAAATTATCCCCTCTATCGACTGGTGAAGACTAGAACGTTCTATCTTTCCTATTAGTCGAGTTATGAGTAATTTATGTTTTGAAAAGTGGATTTTCGAAAATTTCATGACTCAATTTGAAGGCGAAATAATGATTTTATCACAAAACTGATTGTGCCAGTCGATTTTTTGGGCCAAAAAACCCCCCTTTACGAATTTTTAGCATTATTTATAATTTTTTTGTCGAAAATTTAGAACAAAGGGGTATGTATGGAAATATTTTGCGATACAAATTGAATTTTTCTAACTCCCTTAATCCTTGGCAATATGGACTCAAAATGCACTCAAATATGTAAAATTGTCCCCTCTATCGACTGGTGAAGACTAGAACGTTCTATCTTTCCTATTTGTCGAGTTATGAGTATTTTTTGTTTTGAAAAGTGGATTTTCGAAAATTTCATGACTCTATTTGAAGGCGAAATAATGATTTTATCACAAAACTGATTGTGCCAGTCGATTTTTTGGCCCAAAAAACCCCCCTTTACGAATTTTTAGCATTATTTATAATTTTTTTGTCGAAAATTTAGAACAAAGGGGTATGTATGGAAATATTTTGCGATACAAATTGAATTTTTCTAACTTCCTTAATCCGTGGCAAAATGGACTCAAAATTCACTCAAATATGTAAAATTATCCCCTCTATCGACTGGTGAAGACTAGAACGTTCTATCTTTCCTATTAGTCGAGTTATGAGTAATTTATGTTTTGAAAAGTGGATTTTCGAAAATTTCATGACTCAATTTGAAGGCGACATAATGATTTTATCACAAAACTGATTGTGCCAGTCGATTTTTCGGCCCAAAAAGCCCCCCTTTACGAATTTTTAGCATTATTTATAATTTTTTTGTCGAAAATTTAGAACAAAGGGGTATGTATGGAAATATTTTGCGATACAAATTGAATTTTTCTAACTCCATTAATCCTTGGCAATATGGACTCAAAATTCACTCAAATATGTAAAATTGTCTCCTCTATCGACTGGTGAAGACTAGAACGTTCTATCTTTCCTATTAGTCGAGTTATGAGTAATTTATGTTTTGAAAAGTGGATTTTCGAAAATTTCATGACTCAATTTGAAGGCGACATAATGATTTTATCACAAAACTGATTGTGCCAGTCGATTTTTCGGCCCAAAGAGCCCCCCTTTACGAATTTTTAGCATTATTTATAATTTTTTTGTCGAAAATTTAGAACAAAGGGGTATGTATGGAAATATTTTGCGATACAAATTGAATTTTTCTAACTCCATTAATCCTTGGCAATATGGACTCAAAATTCACTCAAATATGTAAAATTGTCTCCTCTATCGACTGGTGAAGACTAGAACGTTCTATCTTTCCTATTAGTCGAGTTATGAGTAATTTATGTTTTAAAAAGTGGATTTTCGAAAATTTCATGACTCTATTTAAAGGCGAAATAATGATTTTATCACAAAACTGATTGTGCCAGTCGATTTTCCGGCCCAAAAAACCCCCTCTTTACGAATTTTTAGCATTATTTATAATTTTTTTGTCGAAAATTTAGAACAAAGGGGTATGTATGGAAATATTTTGCGATACAAATTGAATTTTTCTAACTCCCTTAATCCTTGGCAATATGGACTCAAAATTCACTCAAATATGTAAAATTGTCCCCTCTATCGACTGTTGAAGACTAGAACGTTCTATCTTTCCTATTAGTCGAGTTATGAGTATTTTTTGTTTTGAAAAGTGGATTTTCGAAAATTTCATGACTCTATTTGATGGCGAAATAATGATTTTATCACAAAACTGATTGTGCCAGTCGATTTTCCGGCCCAAAAAACCCCCCTTTACGAATTTTTAGCATTATTTATAATTTTTTTGTCGAAAATTTAGAACAAAGGGGTATGTATGGAAATATTTTGCGATACAAATTGAATTTTTCTAACTTCCTTAATCCTTGGCAATATGGACTCAAAATTCACTCAAATATGTAAAATTATCCCCTCTATCGACTGGTGAAGACTAGAACGTTCTATCTTTCCTATTAGTCGAGTTATGAGTAATTTATGTTTTGAAAAGTGGATTTTCGAAAATTTCATGACTCAATTTGAAGGCGAAATAATGATTTTATCACAAAACTGATTGTGCCAGTCGATTTTTCGGCCCAAAAAACCCCCCTTTACGAATTTTTAGCATTATTTATAATTTTTTTGTCGAAAATTTAGAACAAAGGGGTATGTATGGAAATATTTTGCGATACAAATTGAATTTTTCTAACTCCCTTAATCCTTGGCAATATGGACTCAAAATTCACTCAAATATGTAAAATTGTCCCCTCTATCGACTGGTGAAGACTAGAACGTTCTATCTTTCCTATTTGTCGAGTTATGAGTATTTTTTTTTTGAAAAGTGGATTTTCGAAAATTTCATGACTCTATTTGAAGGCGAAATAATGATTTTATCACAAAACTGATTGTGCCAGTCGATTTTCCGGCCCAAAAAACCCCTCTTCACAAATTTTTAGCATTTTTATAATTTTTTTGTCGAAAATTTAGAACAAAGGGGTATGTATGGAAATATTTTGCGATACAAATTGAATTTTTCTAACTCCCTTAATCCTGGGCAATATGGACTCAAAATTCACTCAAATATGTAAAATTATCCCCTCTATCGACTGGTGAAGACTAGAACGTTCTATCTTTCCTATTAGTCGAGTTATGAGTAATTTATGTTTTGAAAAGTGGATTTTCGAAAATTTCATGACTCAATTTGAAGGCGAAATAATGATTTTATCACAAAACTGATTGTGCCAGTCGATTTTTTGGGCCAAAAAACCCCCCTTTACGAATTTTTAGCATTATTTATAATTTTTTTGTCGAAAATTTAGAACAAAGGGGTATGTATGGAAATATTTTGCGATACAAATTGAATTTTTCTAACTCCCTTAATCCTTGGCAATATGGACTCAAAATGCACTCAAATATGTAAAATTGTCCCCTCTATCGACTGGTGAAGACTAGAACGTTCTATCTTTCCTATTTGTCGAGTTATGAGTATTTTTTGTTTTGAAAAGTGGATTTTCGAAAATTTCATGACTCTATTTGAAGGCGAAATAATGATTTTATCACAAAACTGATTGTGCCAGTCGATTTTTTGGCCCAAAAAACCCCCCTTTACGAATTTTTAGCATTATTTATAATTTTTTTGTC
Organism: Lochmaea crataegi; assembly: GCA_947563755.1. Lineage (NCBI taxonomy): Eukaryota > Metazoa > Arthropoda > Insecta > Coleoptera > Chrysomelidae > Lochmaea > Lochmaea crataegi. The sequence continues at coordinate 52,062 of CANOBC010000057.1, forward strand.
GAAAATTTAGAACAAAGGGGTATGTATGGAAATATTTTGCGATACAAATTGAATTTTTCTAACTTCCTTAATCCGTGGCAATATGGACTCAAAATTCACTCAAATATGTAAAATTATCCCCTCTATCGACTGGTGAAGACTAGAACGTTCTATCTTTCCTATTAGTCGAGTTATGAGTAATTTATGTTTTGAAAAGTGGATTTTCGAAAATTTCATGACTCAATTTGAAGGCGACATAATGATTTTATCACAAAACTGATTGTGCCAGTCGATTTTTCGGCCCAAAAAGCCCCCCTTTACGAATTTTTAGCATTATTTATAATTTTTTTGTCGAAAATTTAGAACAAAGGGGTATGTATGGAAATATTTTGCGATACAAATTGAATTTTTCTAACTCCATTAATCCTTGGCAATATGGACTCAAAATTCACTCAAATATGTAAAATTGTCTCCTCTATCGACTGGTGAAGACTAGAACGTTCTATCTTTCCTATTAGTCGAGTTATGAGTATTTTTTTTTTTTGAAAAGTGGATTTTCGAAAATGTCATTACTCTATTTGAAGGCGAAATAATGATTTTATCACAAAACTGATTGTGCCAGTCGATTTTTTGGCCCAAAAAACCCCCCTTTACGAATTTTTAGCAATATTTATAATTTTTTTGTCGAAAATTTAGAACAAAGGGGTATGTATGGAAATATTTTGCGATACAAATTGAATTTTTCTAACTCCCTTAATCCTTGGCAATATGGACTCAAAATGCACTCAAATATGTAAAATTGTCCCCTCTATCGACTGGTGAAGACTAGAACGTTCTATCTTTCCTATTTGTCGAGTTATGAGTATTTTTTGTTTTGAAAAGTGGATTTTCGAAAATTTCATGACTCTATTTGAAGGCGAAATAATGATTTTATCACAAAACTGATTGTGCCAGTCGATTTTTCGGCCCAAAAAACCCCCCTTTACGAATTTTTAGCATTATTTATAATTTTTTTGTCGAAAATTTAGAACAAAGGGGTATGTATGGAAATATTTTGCGATACAAATTGAATTTTTCTAACTTCCTTAATCCTTGGCAATATGGACTCAAAATTCACTCAAATATGTAAAATTATCCCCTCTATCGACTGGTGAAGACTAGAACGTTCTATCTTTCCTATTAGTCGAGTTATGAGTAATTTATGTTTTGAAAAGTGGATTTTCGAAAATTTCATGACTCAATTTGAAGGCGAAATAATGATTTTATCACAAAACTGATTGTGCCAGTCGATTTTTCGGCCCAAAAAACCCCCCTTTACGAATTTTTAGCATTATTTATAATTTTTTTGTCGAAAATTTAGAACAAAGGGGTATGTATGGAAATATTTTGCGATACAAATTGAATTTTTCTAACTCCATTAATCCTTGGCAATATGGACTCAAAATTCACTCAAATATGTAAAATTGTCTCCTCTATCGACTGGTGAAGACTAGAACGTTCTATCTTTCCTATTAGTCGAGTTATGAGTATTTTTTTTTTTGAAAAGTGGATTTTCGAAAATGTCATGACTCTATTTGAAGGCGAAATAATGATTTTATCACAAAACTGATTGTGCCAGTCGATTTTTTGGCCCAAAAAACCCCCCTTTACGAATTTTTAGCAATATTTATAATTTTTTTGTCGAAAATTTAGAACAAAGGGGTATGTATGGAAATATTTTGCGATACAAATTGAATTTTTCTAACTCCCTTAATACTTGGCAATATGGACTCAAAATTCACTCAAATATGTAAAATTGTCCCGTCTATCGACTGGTGAAGACTAGAACGTTCTATCTTTCCTATTAGTCGAGTTATGAGTATGTTTTGTTTTGAAAAGTGGATTTTCGAAAATTTCATGACTCTATTTGAAGGCGAAATAATGATTTTATCACAAAACTGATTGTGCCAGTCGATTTTTCGGCCCAAAAAACCCCCCTTTACGAATTTTTAGCATTAGTTATAATTTTTTTGTCGAAAATTTAGAACAAAGGGGTATGTATGGAAATATTTTGCGATACAAATTGAATTTTTCTAACTCCCTTAATCCTTGGCAATATGGACTCAAAATTCACTTAATTATGTAAAATTGTCCCCTCTATCGACTGGTGAAGACTAGAACGTTCTATCTTTCCTATTAGTCGAGTTATGAGTATTTTTTGTTTTGAAAAGTGGATTTTCGAAAATTTCATGACTCTATTTGAAGGCGAAATAATGATTTTATCACAAAACTGATTGTGCCAGTCGATTTTTCGGCCCAAAAAACCCCCCTTTACGAATTTTTAGCATTATTTATAATTTTTTGTCGAAAATTTAGAACAAAGGGGTATGTATGGAAATATTTTGTGATACAAATTGAATTTTTCTAACTCCCTTAATCCTTGGCAATATGGACTCAAAATTCACTCAAATATGTAAAATTGTCCCCTCTATCGACTGTTGAAGACTAGAACGTTCTATCTTTCCTATTAGTCGAGTTATGAGTATTTTTTGTTTTGAAAAGTGGATTTTCGAAAATTTCATGACTCTATTTGAAGGCGAAATAATAATTTTATCACAAAACTGATTGTGCCAGTCAATTTTTCGGCCCAAAAAACCCCCCTTTACGAATTTTTAGCATTATTTATAATTTTTTTGTCGAAAATTCAGAACAAAGGGGTATGTATGGAAATATTTTGCGATACAAATTGAATTTTTCTAACTCCCTTAATCCTCGGCAATATGGACTCAAAATTCACTCAAATATGTAAAATTGTCCCCTCTATCGACTGGTGAAGACTAGAACGTTCTATCTTTCCTATTAGTCGAGTTATGAGTAATTTATGTTTTGAAAAGTGGATTTTCGAAAATTTCATGACTCAATTTGAAGGCGAAATAATGATATTATCACAAAACCGATTGTGCCAGTCGATTTTTCGGCCCAAAAAACCCCCCTTTACGAATTTTTAGCAATATTTATAATTTTTTTGTCGAAAATTTAGAACAAAGGGGTATGTATGGAAATATTTTGCGATACAAATTGAATTTTTCTAACTCCCTTAATCCTTGGCAATATGGACTCAAAATTCACTCAAATATGTAAAATTGTCCCGTCTATCGACTGGTGAAGACTAGAACGTTCTATCTTTCCTATTAGTTGAGTTATGAGTATGTTTTATTTTGAAAAGTGGATTTTCGAAAATTTCATGACTCTATTTAAAGGCTAAATAATGATTTTATCACAAAACTGATTGTGCCAGTCGATTTTTCGGACCAAAAAACCCCCCTTTACAAATTTTTAGCATTTTTTATAATTTTTTTGTCGAAAATTTAGAACAAAGGGGTATGTATGGAAATATTTTGCGATACAAATTGAATTTTTCTAACTCCCTTAATCCTTGGCAATATGGACTCAAAATTCACTCTAATATGTAAAATTGTCCCCTCTATCGACTGGTGAAGACTAGAACGTTCTATCTTTCCTATTAGTCGAGTTATGAGTATTTTTTGTTTTGAAAAGTGGATTTTCGAAAATTTCATGACTCTATTTGAAGGCGAAATAATGATTTTATCACAAAACTGATTGTGCCAGTCGATTTTCCGGCCCAAAAAACCCCTCTTTACAAATTTTTAGCATTTTTTATGATTTTTTTGTCGAAAATTTAGAACAAAGGGGTATGTATGGAAATATTTTGCGATACAAATTGAATTTTTCTAACTCCCTTAATCCTGGGCAATATGGACTCAAAATGCACTCAAATATGTAAAATTGTCCCCTCTATCGACTGGTGAAGACCAGAACGTTCTATCTTTCCTGTTTGTCGAGTTATGAGTATTTTTTGTTTTGAAAAGTGGATTTTCGAAAATTTCATGACTCTATTTGAAGGCGAAATAATGATTTTATCACAAAACTGATTGTGCCAGTCGATTTTCCGGCCCAAAAAACCCCTCTTCACAAATTTTTAGCATTTTTTATAATTTTTTTGTCGAAAATTTAGACCAAAGGGGTATGTATGGAAATATTTTGCGATACAAATTGAATTTTTCTAACTCCCTTAATCCTGGGCAATATGGACTCAAAATGCACTCAAATATGTAAAATTGTCCCCTCTATCGACTGGTGAAGACTAGAACGTTCTATCTTTCCTATTTGTCGAGTTATGAGTATTTTTTGTTTTGAAAAGTGGATTTTCGAAAATTTCATGACTCTATTTGAAGGCGAAATAATGATTTTATCACAAAACTGATTGTGCCAGTCGATTTTTCGGCCCAAAAAACCCCCCTTTACGAATTTTTAGCATTATTTATAATTTTTTTGTCGAAAATTTAGAACAAAGGGGTATGTATGGAAATATTTTGCGATACAAATTGAATTTTTCTAACTCCCTTAATCCTGGGCAATATGGACTCAAAATGCACTCAAATATGTAAAATTGTCCCCTCTATCGACTGGTGAAGACTAGAACGTTCTATCTTTCCTATTTGTCGAGTTATGAGTATTTTTTGTTTTGAAAAGTGGATTTTCGAAAATTTCATGACTCTATTTGAAGGCGAAATAATGATTTTATCACAAAACTGATTGTGCCAGTCGACTTTCCGGCCCAAAAAACCCCTCTTCACGAATTTTTAGCATTTTTTATAATTTTTTTGTCGAAAATTTAGAACAAAGGGGTATGTATGGAAATATTTTGCGATACAAATTGAATTTTTCTAACTCCCTTAATCCTGGGCAATATGGACTCAAAATGCACTCAAATATGTAAAATTGTCCCCTCTATCGACTGGTGAAGACTAGAACGTTCTATCTTTCCTATTTGTCGAGTTATGAGTATTTTTTGTTTTGAAAAGTGGATTTTCGAAAATTTCATGACTCTATTTGAAGGCGAAATAATGATTTTATCACAAAACTGATTGTGCCAGTCGATTTTTCGGCCCAAAAAACCCCCCTTTACGAATTTTTAGCATTATTTATAATTTTTTTGTCGAAAATTTAGAACAAAGGGGTATGTAAGGAAATATTTTGCGATACAAATTGAATTTTTCTAACTCCCTTAATCCTGGGCAATATGGACTCAAAATGCACTCAAATATGTAAAATTGTCCCCTCTATCGACTGGTGAAGACTAGAACGTTCTATCTTTCCTATTTGTCGAGTTATGAGTATTTTTTGTTTTGAAAAGTGGATTTTCGAAAATTTCATGACTCTATTTGAAGGCGAAATAATGATTTTATCACAAAACTGATTGTGCCAGTCGATTTTTCGGCCCAAAAAACCCCCCTTTACGAATTTTTAGCATTATTTATAATTTTTTTGTCGAAAATTTAGAACAAAGGGGTATGTATGGAAATATTTTGCGATACAAATTGAATTTTTCTAACTCCCTTAATCCTTGGCAATATGGACTCAAAATTCACTCAAATATGTAAAATTGTCCCGTCTATCGACTGGTGAAGACTAGAACGTTCTATCTTTCCTATTAGTCGAGTTATGAGTATGTTTTATTTTGAAAAGTGGATTTTCGAAAATTTCATGACTCTATTTAAAGGCTAAATAATGATTTTATCACAAAACCGATTGTGCCAGTCGATTTTCCGGCCCAAAAAACCCCCTCTTTACGAATTTTTAGCATTATTTATAATTTTTTTGTCGAAAATTTAGAACAAAGGGGTATGTATGGAAATATTTTGCGATACAAATTGAATTTTTCTAACTCCCTTAATCCTTGGCAATAGGGACTCAAAATTCACTCAAATATGTAAAATTGTCCCCTCTATCGACTGTTGAAGACTAGAACGTTCTATCTTTCCTATTAGTCGAGTTATGAGTATTTTTTGTTTTGAAAAGTGGATTTTCGAAAATTTCATGACTCTATTTGAAGGCGCAATAATGATTTTATCACAAAACTGATTGTGCCAGTCGATTTTTCGGACCAAAAAACCCCCCTTTACAAATTTTTAGCATTTTTTATAATTTTTTTGTCGAAAATTTAGAACAAAGGGGTATGTATGGAAATATTTTGCGATACAAATTGAATTTTTCTAACTCCCTTAATCCTTGGCAATATGGACTCAAAATTCACTCTAATATGTAAAATTGTCCCCTCTATCGACTGGTGAAGACTAGAACGTTCTATCTTTCCTATTAGTCGAGTTATGAGTATTTTTTGTTTTGAAAAGTGGATTTTCGAAAATTTCATGACTCTATTTGAAGGCGAAATAATGATTTTATCACAAAACTGATTGTGCCAGTCGATTTTCCGGCCCAAAAAACCGCTCTTTACAAATTTTTAGCATTTTTTATGATTTTTTTGTCGAAAATTTAGAACAAAGGGGTATGTATGGAAATATTTTGCGATACAAATTGAATTTTTCTAACTCCCTTAATCCTGGGCAATATGGACTCAAAATGCACTCATATATGTAAAATTGTCCCCTCTATCGACTGGTGAAGACTAGAACGTTCTATCTTTCCTATTTGTCGAGTTATGAGTATTTTTTGTTTTGAAAAGTGGATTTTCGAAAATTTCATGACTCTATTTGAAGGCGACATAATGATTTTATCACAAAACTGATTGTGCCAGTCGATTTTCCGGCCCAAAAAACCCCCCTTTACGAATTTTTAGCAATATTTATAATTTTTTTGTCGAAAATTTAGAACAAAGGGGTATGTATGGAAATATTTTGCGATACAAATTGAATTTTTCTAACTCCCTTAATACTTGGCAATATGGACTCAAAATTCACTCAAATATGTAAAATTGTCCCCTCTATCGACTGTTGAAGACTAGAACGTTCTATCTTTCCTATTAGTCGAGTTATGAGTATTTTTTGTTTTGAAAAGTGGATTTTAGAAAATTTCATGACTCTATTTGATGGCGAAATAATGATTTTATCACAAAACTGATTGTGCCAGTCGATTTTCCGGCCCAAAAAACCCCCCTTTACGAATTTTTAGCATTATTTATAATTTTTTTGTCGAAAATTTAGAACAAAGGGGTATGTATGGAAATATTTTGCGATACAAATTGAATTTTTCTAACTTCCTTAATCCTTGGCAATATGGACTCAAAATTCACTCAAATATGTAAAATTATCCCCTCTATCGACTGGTGAAGACTAGAACGTTCTATCTTTCCTATTAGTCGAGTTATGAGTAATTTATGTTTTGAAAAGTGGATTTTCGAAAATTTCATGACTCAATTTGAAGGCGAAATAATGATTTTATCACAAAACTGATTGTGCCAGTCGATTTTTCGGCCCAAAAAACCCCCCTTTACGAATTTTTAGCATTATTTATAATTTTTTTGTCGAAAATTTAGAACAAAGGGGTATGTATGGAAATATTTTGCGATACAAATTGAATTTTTCTAACTCCCTTAATCCTTGGCAATATGAACTCAAAATGCACTCAAATATGTAAAATTGTCCCCTCTATCGACTGGTGAAGACTAGAACGTTCTATCTTTCCTATTTGTCGAGTTATGAGTATTTTTTGTTTTGAAAAGTGGATTTTCGAAAATTTCATGACTCTATTTGAAGGCGAAATAATGATTTTATCACAAAACTGATTGTGCCAGTCGATTTTTCGGCCCAAAAAACCCCCCTTTACGAATTTTTAGCATTATTTATAATTTTTTTGTCGAAAATTTAGAACAAAGGGGTATGTATGGAAATATTTTGAGATACAAATTGAATTTTTCTAACTTCCTTAATCCTTGGCAATATGTACTCAAAATTCACTCAAGTATGTAAAATTATCCCCTCTATCGACTGGTGAAGACTAGAACGTTCTATCTTTCCTATTAGTCGAGTTATGAGTAATTTATGTTTTGAAAAGTGGATTTTCGAAAATTTCATGACTCAATTTGAAGGCGAAATAATGATTTTATCACAAAACTGATTGTGCCAGTCGATTTTTCGGCCCAAAAAACCCCCCTTTACGAATTTTTAGCATTATTTATAATTTTTTTGTCGAAAATTTAGAACAAAGGGGTATGTATGGAAATATTTTGCGATACAAATTGAATTTTTCTAACTCCATTAATCCTTGGCAATATGGACTCAAAATTCACTTAAATATGTAAAATTGTCTCCTCTATCGACTGGTGAAGACTAGAACGTTCTATCTTTCCTATTAGTCGAGTTATGAGTATTTTTTTTTTTTGAAAAGTGGAATTTCGAAAATGTCATGACTCTATTTGAAGGCGAAATAATGATTTTATCACAAAACTGATTGTGCCAGTCGATTTTTTGGCCCAAAAAACCCCCCTTTACGAATTTTTAGCAATATTTATAATTTTTTTGTCGAAAATTTAGAACAAAGGGGTATGTATGGAAATATTTTGCGATACAAATTGAATTTTTCTAACTCCCTTAATACTTGGCAATATGGACTCAAAATTCACTCAAATATGTAAAATTGTCCCGTCTATCGACTGGTGAAGACTAGAACGTTCTATCTTTCCTATTAGTCGAGTTATGAGTATGTTTTGTTTTGAAAAGTGGATTTTCGAAAATTTCATGACTCTATTTGAAGGCGAAATAATGATTTTATCACAAAACTGATTGTGCCAGTCGATTTTTCGGCCCAAAAAACCCCCCTTTACGAATTTTTAGCATTATTTATAATTTTTTTGTCGAAAATTTAGAACAAAGGGGTATGTATGGAAATATTTTGCGATACAAATTGAATTTTTCTAACTCCCTTAATCCTTGGCAATATGGACTCAAAATTCACTCAAATATGTAAAATTGTCCCCTCTATCGACTGTTGAAGACTAGAACGTTCTATCTTTCCTATTAGTCGAGTTATGAGTATTTTTTGTTTTGAAAAGTGGATTTTCGAAAATTTCATGACTCTATTTGAAGGCGCAATAATGATTTTATCACAAAACTGATTGTGCCAGTCGATTTTTCGGACCAAAAAACCCCCCTTTACAAATTTTTAGCATTTTTTATAATTTTTTTGTCGAAAATTTAGAACAAAGGGGTATGTATGGAAATATTTTGCGATACAAATTGAATTTTTCTAACTCCCTTAATCCTTGGCAATATGGACTCAAAATTCACTCTAATATGTAAAATTGTCCCCTCTATCGACTGGTGAAGACTAGAACGTTCTATCTTTCCTATTAGTCGAGTTATGAGTATTTTTTGTTTTGAAAAGTGGATTTTCGAAAATTTCATGACTCTATTTGAAGGCGAAATAATGATTTTATCACAAAACTGATTGTGCCAGTCGATTTTCCGGCCCAAAAAACCGCTCTTTACAAATTTTTAGCATTTTTTATGATTTTTTTGTCGAAAATTTAGAACAAAGGGGTATGTATGGAAATATTTTGCGATACAAATTGAATTTTTCTAACTCCCTTAATCCTGGGCAATATGGACTCAAAATGCACTCAAATATGTAAAATTGTCCCCTCTATCGACTGGTGAAGACTAGAACGTTCTATCTTTCCTATTTGTCGAGTTATGAGTATTTTTTGTTTTGAAAAGTGGATTTTCGAAAATTTCATGACTCTATTTGAAGGCGACATAATGATTTTATCACAAAACTGATTGTGCCAGTCGATTTTCCGGCCCAAAAAACCCCCCTTTACGAATTTTTAGCAATATTTATAATTTTTTTGTCGAAAATTTAGAACAAAGGGGTATGTATGGAAATATTTTGCGATACAAATTGAATTTTTCTAACTCCCTTAATACTTGGCAATATGGACTCAAAATTCACTCAAATATGTAAAATTGTCCCCTCTATCGACTGTTGAAGACTAGAACGTTCTATCTTTCCTATTAGTCGAGTTATGAGTATTTTTTGTTTTGAAAAGTGGATTTTAGAAAATTTCATGACTCTATTTGATGGCGACATAATGATTTTATCACAAAACTGATTGTGCCAGTCGATTTTCCGGCCCAAAAAACCCCCCTTTACGAATTTTTAGCATTATTTATAATTTTTTTGTCGAAAATTTAGAACAAAGGGGTATGTATGGAAATATTTTGCGATACAAATTGAATTTTTCTAACTTCCTTAATCCTTGGCAATATGGACTCAAAATTCACTCAAATATGTAAAATTATCCCCTCTATCGACTGGTGAAGACTAGAACGTTCTATCTTTCCTATTAGTCGAGTTATGAGTAATTTATGTTTTGAAAAGTGGATTTTCGAAAATTTCATGACTCAATTTGAAGGCGAAATAATGATTTTATCACAAAACTGATTGTGCCAGTCGATTTTTCGGCCCAAAAAACCCCCCTTTACGAATTTTTAGCATTATTTATAATTTTTTTGTCGAAAATTTAGAACAAAGGGGTATGTATGGAAATATTTTGCGATACAAATTGAATTTTTCTAACTCCCTTAATCCTTGGCAATATGAACTCAAAATGCACTCAAATATGTAAAATTGTCCCCTCTATCGACTGGTGAAGACTAGAACGTTCTATCTTTCCTATTTGTCGAGTTATGAGTATTTTTTGTTTTGAAAAGTGGATTTTCGAAAATTTCATGACTCTATTTGAAGGCGAAATAATGATTTTATCACAAAACTGATTGTGCCAGTCGATTTTTCGGCCCAAAAAACCCCCCTTTACGAATTTTTAGCATTATTTATAATTTTTTTGTCGAAAATTTAGAACAAAGGGGTATGTATGGAAATATTTTGAGATACAAATTGAATTTTTCTAACTTCCTTAATCCTTGGCAATATGTACTCAAAATTCACTCAAGTATGTAAAATTATCCCCTCTATCGACTGGTGAAGACTAGAACGTTCTATCTTTCCTATTAGTCGAGTTATGAGTAATTTATGTTTTGAAAAGTGGATTTTCGAAAATTTCATGACTCAATTTGAAGGCGAAATAATGATTTTATCACAAAACTGATTGTGCCAGTCGATTTTTCGGCCCAAAAAACCCCCCTTTACGAATTTTTAGCATTATTTATAATTTTTTTGTCGAAAATTTAGAACAAAGGGGTATGTATGGAAATATTTTGCGATACAAATTGAATTTTTCTAACTCCATTAATCCTTGGCAATATGGACTCAAAATTCACTTAAATATGTAAAATTGTCTCCTCTATCGACTGGTGAAGACTAGAACGTTCTATCTTTCCTATTAGTCGAGTTATGAGTATTTTTTTTTTTTGAAAAGTGGATTTTCGAAAATGTCATGACTCTATTTGAAGGCGAAATAATGATTTTATCACAAAACTGATTGTGCCAGTCGATTTTTTGGCCCAAAAAACCCCCCTTTACGAATTTTTAGCAATATTTATAATTTTTTTGTCGAAAATTTAGAACAAAGGGGTATGTATGGAAATATTTTGCGATACAAATTGAATTTTTCTAACTCCCTTAATACTTGGCAATATGGACTCAAAATTCACTCAAATATGTAAAATTGTCCCGTCTATCGACTGGTGAAGACTAGAACGTTCTATCTTTCCTATTAGTCGAGTTATGAGTATGTTTTGTTTTGAAAAGTGGATTTTCGAAAATTTCATGACTCTATTTGAAGGCGAAATAATGATTTTATCACAAAACTGATTGTGCCAGTCGATTTTTCGGCCCAAAAAACCCCCCTTTACGAATTTTTAGCATTATTTATAATTTTTTTGTCGAAAATTTAGAACAAAGGGGTATGTATGGAAATATTTTGCGATACAAATTGAATTTTTCTAACTCCCTTAATCCTTGGCAATATGGACTCAAAATTCACTTAAATATGTAAAATTGTCCCCTCTATCGACTGGTGAAGACTAGAACGTTCTATCTTTCCTATTAGTCGAGTTATGAGTAATTTATGTTTTGAAAAGTGGATTTTCGAAAATTTCATGACTCAATTTGAAGGCGAAATAATGATTTTATCACAAAACTGATTGTGCCAGTCGATTTTTCGGCCCAAAAAACCCCCCTTTACGAATTTTTAGCAATATTTATAATTTTTTTGTCGAAAATTTAGAACAAAGGGTTATGTATGGAAATATTTTGCGATACAAATTGAATTTTTCTAACTCCCTTAATCCTTGGCAATATGGACTCAAAATTCACTCAAATATGTAAAATTGTCCCGTCTATCGACTGGTGAAGACTAGAACGTTCTATCTTTCCTATTAGTCGAGTTATGAGTATGTTTTGTTTTGAAAAGTGGATTTTCGAAAATTTCATGACTCTGTTTAAAGGCTAAATAATGATTTTATCACAGAACTGATTGTGCCAGTCGATTTTCCGGCCCAAAAAACCCCCTCTTCACGAATTTTTAGCATTATTTATAATTTTTTTGTCGAAAATTTAGAACAAAGGGGTATGTATGGAAATATTTTGCGATACAAATTGAATTTTTCTAACTCCCTTAATCCTTGGCAATATGGACTCAAAATTCACTCTAATATGTAAAATTGTCCCCTCTATCGACTGGTGAAGACTAGAACGTTCTATCTTTCCTATTAGTCGAGTTATGAGTATTTTTTGTTTTGAAAAGTGGATTTTCGAAAATTTCATGACTCTATTTGATGGCGAAATAATGATTTTATCACAAAACTGATTGTGCCAGTCGATTTTCCGGCCCAAAAAACCCCTCTTCACAAATTTTTAGCATTTTTTATGTTTTTTTTGTCGAAAATTTAGAACAAAGGGGTATGTATGGAAATATTTTGCGATACAAATTGAATTTTTCTAACTCCCTTAATCCTGGGCAATATGGACTCAAAATGCACTCAAATATGTAAAATTGTCCCCTCTATCGACTGGTGAAGACTAGAACGTTCTATCTTTCCTATTTGTCGAGTTATGAGTATTTTTTGTTTTGAAAAGTGGATTTTCGAAAATTTCATGACTCTATTTGAAGGCGAAATAATGATTTTATCACAAAACTGATTGTGCCAGTCGATTTTTCGGCCCAAAAAACCCCCCTTTACGAATTTTTAGCATTATTTATAATTTTTTTGTCGAAAATTTAGAACAAAGGGGTATGTATGGAAATATTTTGCGATACAAATTGAATTTTTCTAACTCCCTTAATCCTCGGCAATATTGACTCAAAATTCACTCAAATATGTTAAATTGTCCCCTCTATCGACTGGTGAAGACTAGAACGTTCTATCTTTCCTATTAGTCGAGTTATGAGTATTTTTTGTTTTGAAAAGTGGATTTTCGAAAATTTCATGACTCTATTTGATGGCGAAATAATGATTTTATCACAAAACTGATTGTGCCAGTCGATTTTCCGGCCCAAAAAACCCCCCTTTACGAATTTTTAGCATTATTTATAATTTTTTTGTCGAAAATTTAGAACAAAGGGGTATGTATGGAAATATTTTGCGATACAAATTGAATTTTTCTAACTTCCTTAATCCTTGGCAATATGGACTCAAAATTCACTCAAATATGTAAAATTATCCCCTCTATCGACTGGTGAAGACTAGAACGTTCTATCTTTCCTATTAGTCGAGTTATGAGTAATTTCTGTTTTGAAAAGTGGATTTTCGAAAATTTCATGACTCAATTTGAAGGCGAAATAATGATTTTATCACAAAACTGATTGTGCCAGTCGATTTTTCGGCCCAAAAAACCCCCCTTTACGAATTTTTAGCATTATTTATAATTTTTTTGTCGAAAATTTAGAACAAAGGGGTATGTATGGAAATATTTTGCGATACAAATTGAATTTTTCTAACTCCCTTAATCCTTGGCAATATGAACTCAAAATGCACTCAAATATGTAAAATTGTCCCCTCTATCGACTGGTGAAGACTAGAACGTTCTATCTTTCCTATTTGTCGAGTTATGAGTATTTTTTGTTTTGAAAAGTGGATTTTCGAAAATTTCATGACTCTATTTGAAGGCGAAATAATGATTTTATCACAAAACTGATTGTGCCAGTCGATTTTCCGGCCCAAAAAACCCCTCTTCACAAATTTTTAGCATTTTTATAATTTTTTTGTCGAAAATTTAGAACAAAGGGGTATGTATGGAAATATTTTGCGATACAAATTGAATTTTTCTAACTCCCTTAATACTGGGCAATATGGACTCAAAATGCACTCAAATATGTGAAATTGTCCCCTCTATCGACTGGTGAAGACTAGAACGTTCTATCTTTCCTATTTGTCGAGTTATGAGTATTTTTTGTTTTGAAAAGTGGATTTTCGAAAATTTCATGACTCTATTTGAAGGCGAAATAATGATTTTATCACAAAACTGATTGTGCCAGTCGATTTTTCGGCCCAAAAAAACCCCCTTTACGAATTTTTAGCATTATTTATAATTTTTTTGTCGAAAATTTAGAACAAAGGGGTATGTATGGAAATATTTTGCGATACAAATTGAATTTTTCTAACTCCCTTAATACTTGGCAATATGAACTCAAAATGCACTCAAATATGTAAAATTGTCCCCTCTATCGACTGGTGAAGACTAGAACGTTCTATCTTTCCTATTTGTCGAGTTATGAGTATTTTTTGTTTTGAAAAGTGGATTTTCGAAAATTTCATGACTCTATTTGAAGGCGAAATAATGATTTTATCACAAAACTGATTGTGCCAGTCGATTTTTCGGCCCAAAAAACCCCCCTTTACGAATTTTTAGCATTATTTATAATTTTTTTGTCGAAAATTTAGAACAAAGGGGTATGTATGGAAATATTTTGCGATACAAATTGAATTTTTCTAACTCCCTTAATCCTCGGCAATATGGACTCAAAATTCACTCAAATATGTAAAATTGTCCCCTCTATCGACTGGTGAAGACAAGAACGTTCTATCTTTCCTATTAGTCGAGTTATGAGTAATTTATGTTTTAAAAAGTGGATTTTCGAAAATTTCATGACTCTATTTAAAGGCGAAATAATGATTTTATCACAAAACTGATTGTGCCAGTCGATTTTCCGGCCCAAAAAACCCCCTCTTTACGAATTTTTAGCATTATTTATAATTTTTTTGTCGAAAATTTAGAACAAAGGGGTATGTATGGAAATATTTTGCGATACAAATTGAATTTTTCTAACTCCCTTAATCCTTGGCAATATGGACTCAAAATTCACTCAAATATGTAAAATTGTCCCCTCTATCGACTGTTGAAGACTAGAACGTTCTATCTTTCCTATTAGTCGAGTTATGAGTATTTTTTGTTTTGAAAAGTGGATTTTCGAAAATTTCATGACTCTATTTGATGGCGAAATAATGATTTTATCACAAAACTGATTGTGCCAGTCGATTTTCCGGCCCAAAAAACCCCCCTTTACGAATTTTTAGCATTATTTATAATTTTTTTGTCGAAAATTTAGAACAAAGGGGTATGTATGGAAATATTTTGCGATACAAATTGAATTTTTCTAACTTCCTTAATCCTTGGCAATATGGACTCAAAATTCACTCAAATATGTAAAATTATCCCCTCTATCGACTGGTGAAGACTAGAACGTTCTATCTTTCCTATTAGTCGAGTTATGAGTAATTTATGTTTTGAAAAGTGGATTTTCGAAAATTTCATGACTCAATTTGAAGGCGAAATAATGATTTTATCACAAAACTGATTGTGCCAGTCGATTTTTCGGCCCAAAAAACCCCCCTTCACGAATTTTTAGCATTATTTATAATTTTTTTGTCGAAAATTTAGAACAAAGGGGTATGTATGGAAATATTTTGCGATACAAATTGAATTTTTCTAACTCCCTTAATCCTTGGCAATATGGACTCAAAATTCACTCAAATATGTAAAATTGTCCCCTCTATCGACTGTTGAAGACTAGAACGTTCTATCTTTCCTATTAGTCGAGTTATGAGTATTTTTTGTTTTGAAAAGTGGATTTTCGAAAATTTCATGACTCTATTTGATGGCGAAATAATGATTTTATCACAAAACTGATTGTGCCAGTCGATTTTCCGGCCCAAAAAACCCCCCTTTACGAATTTTTAGCATTATTTATAATTTTTTTGTCGAAAATTTAGAACAAAGGGGTATGTATGGAAATATTTTGCGATACAAATTGAATTTTTCTAACTTCCTTAATCCTTGGCAATATGGACTCAAAATTCACTCAAATATGTAAAATTATCCCCTCTATCGACTGGTGAAGACTAGAACGTTCTATCTTTCCTATTAGTCGAGTTATGAGTAATTTATGTTTTGAAAAGTGGATTTTCGAAAATTTCATGACTCAATTTGAAGGCGAAATAATGATTTTATCACAAAACTGATTGTGCCAGTCGATTTTTCGGC
The DNA here is from genome assembly GCA_947563755.1 of Lochmaea crataegi. Lineage (NCBI taxonomy): Eukaryota > Metazoa > Arthropoda > Insecta > Coleoptera > Chrysomelidae > Lochmaea > Lochmaea crataegi. The sequence continues at coordinate 68,283 of CANOBC010000057.1, forward strand.
CCAAAAAACCCCCCTTCACGAATTTTTAGCATTATTTATAATTTTTTTGTCGAAAATTTAGAACAAAGGGGTATGTATGGAAATATTTTGCGATACAAATTGAATTTTTCTAACTCCCTTAATCCTAGGCAATATGAACTCAAAATGCACTCAAATATGTAAAATTGTCCCCTCTATCGACTGGTGAAGACTAGAACGTTCTATCTTTCCTATTTGTCGAGTTATGAGTATTTTTTGTTTTGAAAAGTGGATTTTCGAAAATTTCATGACTCTATTTGAAGGCGAAATAATGATTTTATCACAAAACTGATTGTGCCAGTCGATTTTTCGGCCCAAAAAACCCCCCTTTACGAATTTTTAGCATTATTTATAATTTTTTTGTCGAAAATTTAGAACAAAGGGGTATGTATGGAAATATTTTGCGATACAAATTGAATTTTTCTAACTTCCTTAATCCTTGGCAATATGGACTCAAAATTCACTCAAATATGTAAAATTATCCCCTCTATCGACTGGTGAAGACTAGAACGTTCTATCTTTCCTATTAGTCGAGTTATGAGTAATTTATGTTTTGAAAAGTGGATTTTCGAAAATTTCATGACTCAATTTGAAGGCGAAATAATGATTTTATCACAAAACTGATTGTGCCAGTCGATTTTTCGGCCCAAAAAACCCCCCTTTACGAATTTTTAGCATTATTTATAATTTTTTTGTCGAAAATTTAGAACAAAGGGGTATGTATGGAAATATTTTGCGATACAAATTGAATTTTTCTAACTCCATTAATCCTTGGCAATATGGACTCAAAATTCACTCAAATATGTAAAATTGTCTCCTCTATCGACTGGTGAAGACTAGAACGTTCTATCTTTCCTATTAGTCGAGTTATGAGTATTTTTTTTTTTGAAAAGTGGATTTTCGAAAATGTCATGACTCTATTTGAAGGCGAAATAATGATTTTATCACAAAACTGATTGTGCCAGTCGATTTTTTGGCCCAAAAAACCCCCCTTTACGAATTTTTAGCAATATTTATAATTTTTTTGTCGAAAATTTAGAACAAAGGGGTATGTATGGAAATATTTTGCGATACAAATTGAATTTTTCTAACTCCCTTAATACTTGGCAATATGGACTCAAAATTCACTCAAATATGTAAAATTGTCCCGTCTATCGACTGGTGAAGACTAGAACGTTCTATCTTTCCTATTAGTCGAGTTATGAGTATGTTTTGTTTTGAAAAGTGGATTTTCGAAAATTTCATGACTCTATTTGAAGGCGAAATAATGATTTTATCACAAAACTGATTGTGCCAGTCGATTTTTCGGCCCAAAAAACCCCCCTTTACGAATTTTTAGCATTATTTATAATTTTTTTGTCGAAAATTTAGAACAAAGGGGTATGTATGGAAATATTTTGCGATACAAATTGAATTTTTCTAACTCCCTTAATCCTTGGCAATATGGACTCAAAATCCACTCAAATATGTAAAATTGTCCCCTCTATCGACTGGTGAAGACTAGAACGTTCTATCTTTCCTATTAGTCGAGTTATGAGTAATTTATGTTTTGAAAAGTGGATTTTCGAAAATTTCATGACTCAATTTGAAGGCGAAATAATGATTTTATCACAAAACTGATTGTGCCAGTCGATTTTTCGGCCCAAAAAACCCCCCTCTACGAATTTTTAGCAATATTTATAATTTTTTTGTCGAAAATTTAGAACAAAGGGTTATGTATGGAAATATTTTGCGATACAAATTGAATTTTTCTAACTCCCTTAATCCTTGGCAATATGGACTCAAAATTCACTCAAATATGTAAAATTGTCCCGTCTATCGACTGGTGAAGACTAGAACGTTCTATCTTTCCTATTAGTCGAGTTATGAGTATGTTTTGTTTTGAAAAGTGGATTTTCGAAAATTTCATGACTCTATTTAAAGGCTAAATAATGATTTTATCACAAAACTGATTGTGCCAGTCGATTTTCCGGCCCAAAAAACCCCCTCTTTACGAATTTTTAGCATTATTTATAATTTTTTTGTCGAAAATTTAGAACAAAGGGGTATGTATGGAAATATTTTGCGATACAAATTGAATTTTTCTAACTCCCTTAATCCTTGGCAATATGGACTCAAAATTCACTCAAATATGTAAAATTGTCCCCTCTATCGACTGGTGAAGACTAGAACGTTCTATCTTTCCTATTTGTCGAGTTATGAGTATTTTTTGTTTTGAAAAGTGGATTTTCGAAAATTTCATGACTCTATTTGAAGGCGAAATAATGATTTTATCACAAAACTGATTGTGCCAGTCGATTTTCCGGCCCAAAAAACCCCTCTTCACAAATTTTTAGCATTTTTATAATTTTTTTGTCGAAAATTTAGAACAAAGGGGTATGTATGGAAATATTTTGCGATACAAATTGAATTTTTCTAACTCCCTTAATCCTGGGCAATATGGACTCAAAATGCACTCAAATATGTAAAATTGTCCCCTCTATCGACTGGTGAAGACTAGAACGTTCGATCTTTCCTATTTGTCGAGTTATGAGTATTTTTTGTTTTGAAAAGTGGATTTTCGAAAATTTCATGACTCTATTTGAAGGCGAAATAATGATTTTATCACAAAACTGATTGTGCCAGTCGATTTTTCGGCCCAAAAAACCCCCCTTTACGAATTTTTAGCATTATTTATAATTTTTTTGTCGAAAATTTAGAACAAAGGGGTATGTATGGAAATATTTTGCGATACAAATTGAATTTTTCTAACTTCCTTAATCCTCGGCAATATGGACTCAAAATTCACTTAAATATGTAAAATTGTCCCCTCTATCGACTGGTGAAGACTAGAACGTTCTATCTTTCCTATTAGTCGAGTTATGAGTTATTTTTTTTTTTTAAAGTGGATTTTCGAAAATTTCATGACTCTATTTGAAGGCGAAATAATGATTTTATCACAAAACTGATTGTGCCAGTCGATTTTTCGGCCCAGAAAACCCCCATTTACGAATTTTTAGCAATATTTATAATTTTTTTGTCGAAAATTAGAACAAAGGGGTATGTATGGAAATATTTTGCGATACAAATTGAATTTTTCTAACTCCCTTAATCCTTGGCAATATGGACTCAAAATTCACTCAAATATGTAAAATTGTCCCCTCTATCGACTGTTGAAGACTAGAACGTTCTATATTTCCTATTAGTCGAGTTATGAGTATTTTTTGTTTTGAAAAGTGGATTTTCGAAAATTTCATGACTCTATTTGAAGGCGAAATAATGATTTTATCACAAAACTGATTGTGCCAGTCGATTTTTCGGCCCAAAAAACCCCCCTTTACGAATTTTTAGCATTAATTATAATTTTTTTGTCGAAAATTTAGAACAAAGGGGTATGTATGGAAATATTTTGCGATACAAATTGAATTTTTCTAACTCCCTTAATCCTCGGCAATATGGACTCAAAATTCACTCAAATATGTAAAATTGTCCCCTCTATCGACTGGTGAAGACTAGAACGTTCTATCTTTCCTATTTGTCGAGTTATGAGTATTTTTTGTTTTGAAAAGTGGATTTTCGAAAATTTCATGACTCTATTTGAAGGCGAAATAATGATTTTATCACAAAACTGATTGTGCCAGTCGATTTTTCGGCCCAAAAAACCCCCCTTTACGAATTTTTAGCATTATTTATAATTTTTTTGTCGAAAATTTAGAACAAAGGGGTATGTATGGAAATATTTTGCGATACAAATTGAATTTTTCTAACTTCCTTAATCCTCGGCAATATGGATTCAAAATTCACTTAAATATGTAAAATTGTCCCCTCTATCGACTGGTGAAGACTAGAACGTTCTATCTTTCCTATTAGTCGAGTTATGAGTTATTTTTTTTTTTGAAAAGTGGATTTTCGAAAATTTCATGACTCTATTTGAAGGCGAAATAATGATTTTATCACAAAACTGATTGTGCCAGTCGATTTTTCGGCCCAAAAAACCCCCATTTACGAATTTTTAGCAATATTTATAATTTTTTTGTCGAAAATTTAGAACAAAGGGGTATGTATGGAAATATTTTGCGATACAAATTGAATTTTTCTAACTCCCTTAATCCTTGGCAATATGGACTCAAAATTCACTCAAATATGTAAAATTGTCCCCTCTATCGACTGTTGAAGACTAGAACGTTCTATCTTTCCTATTAGTCGAGTTATGAGTATTTTTTGTTTTGAAAAGTGGATTTTCGAAAATTTCATGACTCTATTTGAAGGCGAAATAATGATTTTATCACAAAACTGATTGTGCCAGTCGATTTTTCGGCCCAAAAAACCCCCCTTTACGAATTTTTAGCATTATTTATAATTTTTTTGTCGAAAATTTAGAACAAAGGGGTATGTATGGAAATATTTTGCGATACAAATTGAATTTTTCTAACTCCCTTAATCCTGGGCAATATGGACTCAAAATGCACTCAAATATGTAAAATTGTCCCCTCTATCGACTGGTGAAGACTAGAACGTTCTATCTTTCCTATTTGTCGAGTTATGAGTATTTTTTGTTTTGAAAAGTGGATTTTCGAAAATTTCATGACTCTATTTGAAGGCGAAATAATGATTTTATCACAAAACTGATTGTGCCAGTCGATTTTTCGGCCCAAAAAACCCCCCTTTACGAATTTTTAGCATCATTTATAATTTTTTTGTCGAAAATTTAGAACAAAGGGGTATGTATGGAAATATTTTGCGATACAAATTGAATTTTTCTAACTTCCTTAATCCTCGGCAATATGGATTCAAAATTCACTTAAATATGTAAAATTGTCCCCTCTATCGACTGGTGAAGACTAGAACGTTCTATCTTTCCTATTAGTCGAGTTATGAGTTATTTTTTTTTTTGAAAAGTGGATTTTCGAAAATTTCATGACTCTATTTGAAGGCGAAATAATGATTTTATCACAAAACTGATTGTGCCAGTCGATTTTTCGGCCCAAAAAACCCCCATTTACGAATTTTTAGCAATATTTATAATTTTTTTGTCGAAAATTTAGAACAAAGGGGTATGTATGGAAATATTTTGCGATACAAATTGAATTTTTCTAACTCCCTTAATCCTTGGCAATATGGACTCAAAATTCACTCAAATATGTAAAATTGTCCCCTCTATCGACTGTTGAAGACTAGAACGTTCTATCTTTCCTATTAGTCGAGTTATGAGTATTTTTTGTTTTGAAAAGTGGATTTTCGAAAATTTCATGACTCTATTTGAAGGCGAAATAATGATTTTATCACAAAACTGATTGTGCCAGTCGATTTTTCGGCCCAAAAAACCCCCCTTTACGAATTTTTAGCATTATTTATAATTTTTTTGTCGAAAATTTAGAACAAAGGGGTATGTATGGAAATATTTTGCGATACAAATTGAATTTTTCTAACTCCCTTAATCCTGGGCAATATGGACTCAAAATGCACTCAAATATGTAAAATTGTCCCCTCTATCGACTGGTGAAGACTAGAACGTTCTATCTTTCCTATTTGTCGAGTTATGAGTATTTTTTGTTTTGAAAAGTGGATTTTCGAAAATTTCATGACTCTATTTGAAGGCGAAATAATGATTTTATCACAAAACTGATTGTGCCAGTCGATTTTTCGGCCCAAAAAACCCCCATTTACGAATTTTTAGCAATATTTATAATTTTTTTGTCGAAAATTTAGAACAAAGGGGTATGTATGGAAATATTTTGCGATACAAATTGAATTTTTCTAACTTCCTTAATCCTCGGCAATATGGATTCAAAATTCACTTAAATATGTAAAATTGTCCCCTCTATCGACTGGTGAAGACTAGAACGTTCTATCTTTCCTATTAGTCGAGTTATGAGTTATTTTTTTTTTTGAAAAGTGGATTTTCGAAAATTTCATGACTCTATTTGAAGGCGAAATAATGATTTTATCACAAAACTGATTGTGCCAGTCGATTTTTCGGCCCAAAAAACCCCCATTTACGAATTTTTAGCAATATTTATAATTTTTTTGTCGAAAATTTAGAACAAAGGGGTATGTATGGAAATATTTTGCGATACAAATTGAATTTTTCTAACTCCCTTAATCCTTGGCAATATGGACTCAAAATTCACCTAAATATGTAAAATTGTCCCCTCTATCGACTGTTGAAGACTAGAACGTTCTATCTCTCCTATTAGTCGAGTTATGAGTATTTTTTGTTTTGAAAAGTGGATTTTCGAAAATTTCATGACTCTATTTGAAGGCGAAATAATGATTTTATCACAAAACTGATTGTGCCAGTCGATTTTTCGGCCCAAAAAACCCCCCTTCACGAATTTTTAGCATTATTTATAATTTTTTTGTCGAAAATTTAGAACAAAGGGGTATGTATGGAAATATTTTGCGATACAAATTGAATTTTTCTAACTCCCTTAATCCTCGGCAATATGGACTCAAAATTCACTCAAATATGTAAAATTGTCCCCTCTATCGACTGGTGAAGACTAGAACGTTCTATCTTTCCTATTAGTCGAGTTATGAGTAATTTATGTTTTGAAAAGTGGATTTTCGAAAATTTCATGACTCTATTTAAAGGCGAAATAATGATTTTATCACAAAACTGAATGTGCCAGTCGATTTTCCGGCCCAAAAAACCCCCTCTTTACGAATTTTTAGCATTATTTATAATTTTTTTGTCGAAAATTTAGAACAAAGGGGTATGTATGGAAATATTTTGCGATACAAATTGAATTTTTCTAACTCCCTTAATCCTTGGCAATATGGACTCAAAATTCACTCAAATATGTAAAATTATCCCCTCTATCGACTGGTGAAGACTAGAACGTACTATCTTTCCTATTAGTCGAGTTATGAGTAATTTATGTTTTGAAAAGTGGATTTTCGAAAATTTCATGACTCAATTTGAAGGCGAAATAATGATTTTATCACAAAACTGATTGTGCCAGTCGATTTTTCGGACCAAAAAACCCCCCTTTACAAATTTTTAGCATTTTTTATAATTTTTTTGTCGAAAATTTAGAACAAAGGGGTATGTATGGAAATATTTTGCGATACAAATTGAATTTTTCTAACTCCCTTAATCCTTGGCAATATGGACTCAAAATGCACTCTAATATGTAAAATTGTCCCCTCTATCGACTGGTGAAGACTAGAACGTTCTATCTTTCCTATTAGTCGAGTTATGAGTAATTTATGTTTTGAAAAGTGGATTTTCGAAAATTTCATGACTCTATTTGAAGGCGAAATAATGATTTTATCACAAAACTGATTGTGCCAGTCGATTTTCCGGCCCAAAAAACCCCTCTTCACAAATTTTTAGCATTTTTTATGATTTTTTTGTCGAAAATTTAGAACAAAGGGGTATGTATGGAAATATTTTGCGATACAAATTGAATTTTTCTAACTCCCTTAATCTTTGGCAATATGAACTCAAAATGCACTTTAATATGTAAAATTGTCCCCTCTATCGACTGGTGAAGACTAGAACGTTCTATCTTTCCTATTAGTCGAGTTATGAGTAATTTATGTTTTGAAAAGTGGATTTTCGAAAATTTCATGACTCAATTTGAAGGCGAAATAATGATTTTATCACAAAACTGATTGTGCCAGTCGATTTTTCGGCCCAAAAAACCCTCCTTTACGAATTTTTAGCATTATTTATAATTTTTTTGTCGAAAATTTAGAACAAAGGGGTATGTATGGAAATATTTTGCGATACAAATTGAATTTTTCTAACTTCCTTAATCCTTGGCAATATGGACTCAAAATTCACTCAAATATGTAAAATTATCCCCTCTATCGACTGGTGAAGACTAGAACGTTCTATCTTTCCTATTAGTCGAGTTATGAGTAATTTATGTTTTGAAAAGTGGATTTTCGAAAATTTCATGACTCTATTTGAAGGCGAAATAATGATTTTATCACAAAACTGATTGTGCCAGTCGATTTTCCGGCCCAAAAAACCCCTCTTCACAAACTTTTAGCATTTTTTATAATTTTTTTGTCGAAAATTTAGAACAAAGGGGTATGTATGGAAATATTTTGCGATACAAATTGAATTTTTCTAACTCCCTTAATCCTTGGCAATATGGACTCAAAATGCACTCTAATATGTAAAATTGTCCCCTCTATCGACTGGTGAAGACTAGAACGTTCTATCTTTCCTATTAGTCGAGTTATGAGTAATTTATGTTTTGAAAAGTGGATTTTCGAAAATTTCATGACTCAATTTGAAGGCGAAATAATGATTTTATCACAAAACTGATTGTGCCAGTCGATTTTTCGGCCCAAAAAACCCCCCTTTACGAATTTTTAGCATTATTTATAATTTTTTTGTCGAAAATTTAGAACAAAGGGGTATGTATGGAAATATTTTGCGATACAAATTGAATTTTTCTAACTCCCTTAATCCTTGGCAATATGGACTCAAAATGCACTCTAATATGTAAAATTGTCCCCTCTATCGACTGGTGAAGACTAGAACGTTCTATCTTTCCTATTAGTCGAGTTATGAGTAATTTATGTTTTAAAAAGTGGATTTTCGAAAATTTCATGACTCAATTTGAAGGCGAAATAATGATTTTATCACAAAACTGATTGTGCCAGTCGATTTTCCGGCCCAAAAAACCCCCTCTTCACGAATTTTTAGCATTATTTATAATTTTTTTGTCGAACATTTGCGATACAAATTGAATTTTTCTAACTCCCTTAATCCTTGGCAATATGGACTCAAAATTCACTCAAATATGTAAAATTATCCCCTCTATCGACTGGTGAAGACTAGAACGTTCTATCTTTCCTATTAGTTGAGTTATGAGTAATTTATGTTTTGAAAAGTGGATTTTCGAAAATTTCATGACTCTATTTGAAGGCGAAATAATGATTTTATCACAAAACTGATTGTGCCAGTCGATTTTTCGGCCCAAAAAACCCCCCTCTACGAATTTTTAGCATTATTTATAATTTTTTTGTCGAAATTTAGAACAAAGGGGTATGTATGGAAATATTTTGCGATACAAATTGAATTTTTCTAACTCCCTTAATCCTTGGCAATATGGACTCAAAATGCACTCAAATATGTAAAATTGTCCCCTCTATCGACTGGTGAAGACTAGAACGTTCTATCTTTCCTATTAGTCGAGTTATGAGTAATTTATGTTTTAAAAAGTGGATTTTCGAAAATTTCATGACTCAATTTGAAGGCGAAATAATGATTTTATCACAAAACTGATTGTGCCAGTCGATTTTCCGGCCCAAAAAACCCCTCTTCACAAATTTTTAGCATTTTTATAATTTTTTTGTCGAAAATTTAGAACAAAGGGGTATGTATGGAAATATTTTGCGATACAAATTGAATTTTTCTAACTCCCTTAATCCTTGGCAATATGGACTCAAAATTCACTCAAATATGTAAAATTATCCCCTCTATCGACTGTTGAAGACTAGAACGTTCTATCTTTCCTATTAGTCGAGTTATGAGTAATTTATGTTTTAAAAAGTGGATTTTCGAAAATTTCATGACTCTATTTAAAGGCGAAATAATGATTTTATCACAAAACTGAATGTGCCAGTCGATTTTCCGGCCCAAAAAACCCCCTCTTTACGAATTTTTAGCATTATTTATAATTTTTTTGTCGAAAATTTAGAACAAAGGGGTATGTATGGAAATATTTTGCGATACAAATTGAATTTTTCTAACCCCCTAATCCATGGCAATATGGACTCAAAATTCAGTTAAATATGTAAAATTGTCCCCTCTATCGACTGGTGAAGACTAGAACGTTCTATCTTTCCTATTAGTCGAGTTATGAGTTATTTTTTTTTTTTGAAAAGTGGATTTTCGAAAATTTCATGACTCAATTTGAAGGCGAAATAATGATTTTATCACAAAACTGATTGTGCCAGTCGATTTTTCGGCCCAAAAAACCTTCCTTTACGAATTTTTAGCATTATTTATAATTTTTTTGTCGAAAATTTAGAACAAAGGGGTATGTATGGAAATATTTTGCTATACAAATTGAATTTTTCTAACTCCCTTAATCCTTGGCAATATGGACTCAAAATTCACTCAAATATGTAAAATTATCCCCTCTATCGACTGGTGAAGACTAGAACGTTCTATCTTTCCTATTAGTCGAGTTATGAGTAATTTATGTTTTGAAAAGTGGATTTTCGAAAATTTCATGACTCAATTTGAAGGCGAAATAATGATTTTATCACAAAACTGATTGTGCCAGTCGATTTTTCGGCCCAAAAAACCCCCCTTTACGAATTTTTAGCATTATTTATAATTTTTTTGTCGAAAATTTAGAACAAAGGGGTATGTATGGAAATATTTTGCGATACAAATTGAATTTTTCTAACTCCCTTAATCCTTGGCAATATGGACTCAAAATGCACTCTAATATGTAAAATTGTCCCCTCTATCGACTGGTGAAGACTAGAACGTTCTATCTTTCCTATTAGTCGAGTTATGAGTAATTTATGTTTTGAAAAGTGGATTTTCGAAAATTTCATGACTCTATTTGAAGGCGAAATAATGATTTTATCACAAAACTGAATGTGCCAGTCGATTTTCCGGCCCAAAAAACCCCTCTTCACAAACTTTTAGCATTTTTTATAATTTTTTTGTCGAAAATTTAGAACAAAGGGGTATGTATGGAAATATTTTGCGATACAAATTGAATTTTTCTAACTCCCTTAATCTTTGGCAATATGGACTCAAAATGCACTTTAATATGTAAAATTGTCCCCTCTATCGACTGGTGAAGACTAGAACGTTCTATCTTTCCTATTAGTCGAGTTATGAGTAATTTATGTTTTGAAAAGTGGATTTTCGAAAATTTCATGACTCAATTTGAAGGCGAAATAATGATTTTATCACAAAACTGATTGTGCCAGTCGATTTTTCGGCCCAAAAAACCCCCCTTTACGAATTTTTAGCATTATTTATAATTTTTTTGTCGAAAATTTAGAACAAAGGGGTATGTATGGAAATATTTTGCGATACAAATTGAATTTTTCTAACTTCCTTAATCCTTGGCAATATGGACTCAAAATTCACTCAAATATGTAAAATTATCCCCTCTATCGACTGGTGAAGACTAGAACGTTCTATCTTGCCTATTAGTCGAGTTATGAGTAATTTATGTTTTGAAAAGTGGATTTTCGAAAATTTCATGACTCTATTTGAAGGCGAAATAATGATTTTATCACAAAACTGATTGTGCCAGTCGATTTTCCGGCCCAAAAAACCCCTCTTCACAAACTTTTAGCATTTTTTATAATTTTTTTGTCGAAAATTTAGAACAAAGGGGTATGTATGGAAATATTTTGCGATACAAATTGAATTTTTCTAACTCCCTTAATCCTTGGCAATATGGACTCAAAATGCACTCTAATATGTAAAATTGTCCCCTCTATCGACTGGTGAAGACTAGAACGTTCTATCTTTCCTATTAGTCGAGTTATGAGTAATTTATGTTTTGAAAAGTGGATTTTCGAAAATTTCATGACTCAATTTGAAGGCGAAATAATGATTTTATCACAAAACTGATTGTGCCAGTCGATTTTTCGGCCCAAAAAACCCCCCTTTACGAATTTTTAGCATTATTTATAATTTTTTTGTCGAAAATTTAGAACAAAGGGGTATGTATGGAAATATTTTGCGATACAAATTGAATTTTTCTAACTCCCTTAATCCTTGGCAATATGGACTCAAAATGCACTCTAATATGTAAAATTGTCCCCTCTATCGACTGGTGAAGACTAGAACGTTCTATCTTTCCTATTAGTCGAGTTATGAGTAATTTATGTTTTAAAAAGTGGATTTTCGAAAATTTCATGACTCAATTTGAAGGCGAAATAATGATTTTATCACAAAACTGATTGTGCCAGTCGATTTTCCGGCCCAAAAAACCCCCTCTTCACGAATTTTTAGCATTATTTATAATTTTTTTGTCGAACATTTGCGATACAAATTGAATTTTTCTAACTCCCTTAATCCTTGGCAATATGGACTCAAAATTCACTCAAATATGTAAAATTATCCCCTCTATCGACTGGTGAAGACTAGAACGTTCTATTTTTCCTATTAGTCGAGTTATGAGTAATTTATGTTTTAAAAAGTGGATTTTCGAAAATTTCATGACTCAATTTGAAGGCGAAATAATGATTTTATCACAAAACTGATTGTGCCAGTCGATTTTTCGGCCCAAAAAACCCCCCTCTACGAATTTTTAGCATTATTTATAATTTTTTTGTCGAAAATTTAGAACAAAGGGAAATATTTTGCGATACAAATTGAATTTTTCTAACTCCCTTAATCCTTGGCAATATGGACTCAAAATGCACTCTAATATGTAAAATTGTCCCCTCTATCGACTGGTGAAGACTAGAACGTTCTATCTTTCCTATTAGTCGAGTTATGAGTAATTTATGTTTTGAAAAGTGGATTTTCGAAAATTTCATGACTCTATTTGAAGGCGAAATAATGATTTTATCACAAAACTGAATGTGCCAGTCGATTTTCCGGCCCAAAAAATCCCTCTTCACAAATTTTTAGCATTTTTTATGATTTTTTTGTCGAAAATTTAGAACAAAGGGGTATGTATGGAAATATTTTGCGATACAAATTGAATTTTTCTAACTCCCTTAATCCTGGGCAATATGGACTCAAAATGCACTCAAATATGTAAAATTGTCCCCTCTATCGACTGGTGAAGACTAGAACGTTCTATCTTTCCTATTAGTCGAGTTATGAGTAATTTATGTTTTAAAAAGTGGATTTTCGAAAATTTCATGACTCTATTTAAAGGCGAAATAATGATTTTATCACAAAACTGAATGTGCCAGTCGATTTTCCGGCCCAAAAAATCCCCTCTTTACGAATTTTTAGCATTATTTATAATTTTTTTGTCGAAAATTTAGAACAAAGGGGTATGTATGGAAATATTTTGCGATACAAATTGAATTTTTCTAACTCCCTTAATCTTTGGCAATATGGACTCAAAATTCACTCAAATATGTAAAATTGTGCCCTCTATCGACTGTGGAAGACTAGAACGTTCTATCTTTCCTATTAGTCGAGTTATGAGTATTTTTTGTTTTGAAAAGTGGATTTTCGAAAATTTCATGACTCTATTTGAAGGCGAAATAATGATTTTATCACAAAACTGATTGTGCCAGTCGATTTTTCGGACCAAAAAACCCCCCTTTACAAATTTTTAGCATTTTTTATAATTTTTTTGTCGAAAATTTAGAACAAAGGGGTATGTATGGAAATATTTTGCGATACAAATTGAATTTTTCTAACTCCCTTAATCCTTGGCAATATGGACTCAAAATTCACTCTAATATGTAAAATTGTCCCCTCTATCGACTGGTGAAGACTAGAACGTTCTATCTTTCCTATTAGTCGAGTTATGAGTATTTTTTGTTTTGAAAAGTGGATTTTCTAAAATTTCATGACTCTATTTGAAGGCGAAATAATGATTTTATCACAAAACTGATTGTGCCAGTCGATTTTCCGGCCCAAAAAACCCCTCTTCACAAATTTTTAGCATTTTTTATAATTTTTTTGTCGAAAATTTAGAACAAAGGGGTATGTATGGAAATATTTTGCGATACAAATTGAATTTTTCTAACTTTCTTAATCCTCGGCAATATGGACTCAAAATTCACTTAAATATGTAAAATTGTCCCCTCTATCGACTGGTGAAGACTAGAACGTTCTATCTTTCCTATTAGTCGAGTTATGAGTTATTTTTTTTTTGAAAAGTGGATTTTCGAAAATTTCATGACTCTATTTGAAGGCGAAATATTGATTTTATCACAAAACTGATTGTGCCAGTCGATTTTTCGGCCCAAAAAACCCCCATTTACGAATTTTTAGCAATATTTATAATTTTTTTGTCGAAAATTTAGAACAAAGGGGTATGTATGGAAATATTTTGCGATACAAATTGAATTTTTCTAACTCCCTTAATCCTTGGCAATATGGATTCAAAATTCACTCAAATATGTAAAATTGTCCCCTCTATCGACTGTTGAAGACTAGAACGTTCTATCTTTCCTATTAGTCGAGTTATGAGTATTTTTTGTTTTGAAAAGTGGATTTTCGAAAATTTCATGACTCTATTTGAAGGCGAAATAATGATTTTATCACAAAACTGATTGTGCCAGTCGATTTTTCGGCCCAAAAAACCTCCCTTTACGAATTTTTAGCATTATTTATAATTTTTTTGTCGAAAATTTAGAACAAAGGGGTATGTATGGAAATATTTTGCGATACAAATTGAATTTTTCTAACTCCCTTAATCCTTGGCAATATGGACTCAAAATTCACTCAAATATGTAAAATTGTCCCCTCTATCGACTGGTGAAGACTAGAACGTTCTATCTTTCCTATTAGTCGAGTTATGAGTAATTTATGTTTTAAAAAGTGGATTTTCGAAAATTTCATGACTCAATTTGAAGGCGAAATAATGATTTTATCACAAAACTGATTGTGCCAGTCGATTTTCCGGCCCAAAAAACCCCCTCTTCACGAATTTTTAGCATTATTTATAATTTTTTTGTCGAAAATTTAGAACAAAGGGGTATGTATGGAAATATTTTGCGATACAAATTGAATTTTTCTAACTCCCTTAATCCTTGGCAATATGGACTCAAAATTCACTCAAATATGTAAAATTATCCCCTCTATCGACTGGTGAAGACTAGAACGTTCTATCTTTCCTATTAGTCGAGTTATGAGTAATTTATGTTTTGAAAAGTGGATTTTCGAAAATTTCATGACTCAATTTGAAGGCGAAATAATGATTTTATCACAAAACTGATTATGCCAGTCGATTTTTCGGCCCAAAAAACCCCCCTTTACGAATTTTTAGCATTATTTATAATTTTTTTGTCGAAAATTTAGAACAAAGGGGTATGTATGGAAATATTTTGCGATACAAATTGAATTTTTCTAACCCCCTAATCCATGGCAATATGGACTCAAAATTCAGTTAAATATGTAAAATTGTCC
Organism: Lochmaea crataegi; assembly: GCA_947563755.1. Taxonomy (NCBI): domain Eukaryota; kingdom Metazoa; phylum Arthropoda; class Insecta; order Coleoptera; family Chrysomelidae; genus Lochmaea; species Lochmaea crataegi. The sequence continues at coordinate 83,329 of CANOBC010000057.1, forward strand.
CCTCTATCGACTGGTGAAGACTAGAACGTTCTATCTTTCCTATTAGTCGAGTTATGAGTTATTTTTTTTTTTTGAAAAGTGGATTTTCGAAAATGTCATGACTCTATTTGAAGGCGAAATAATGATTTTATCACAAAACTGATTGTGCCAGTCGATTTTCCGGCCCAAAAAACCCCTCTTCACAAATTTTTAGCATTTTTTATAATTTTTTTGTCGAAAATTTAGAACAAAGGGATGTATGTATGGAAATATTTTGCGATACAAATTGAATTTTTCTAACTCCCTTAATCTTTGGCAATATGGACTCAAAATGCACTCAAATATGTAAAATTGTCCCCTCTATCGACTGTTGAAGACTAGAACGTTCTATCTTTCCTATTAGTCGAGTTATGAGTATTTTTTGTTTTGAAAAGTGGATTTTCGAAAATTTCATGACTCTATTTGAAGGCGAAATAATGATTTTATCACAAAACTGATTGTGCCAGTCGATTTTTCGGCCCAAAAAACCCCCCTTTACGAATTTTTAGCATTATTTATAATTTTTTTGTCGAAAATTTAGAACAAAGGGGTATGTATGGAAATATTTTGCGATACAAATTGAATTTTTCTAACTCCCTTAATCCTTGGCAATATGGACTCAAAATTCACTCAAATATGTAAAATTGTCCCCTCTATCGACTGGTGAAGACTAGAACGTTCTATCTTCCCTATTAGTCGAGTTATGAGTAATTTATATTTTGAAAAGTGGATTTTCGAAAATTTCATGACTCTATTTGAAGGCTAAATAATGATTTTATCACAAAACTGATTGTGCTAGTCGATTTTCCGGCCCAAAAAACCTCCCTTTACGAATTTTTAGCATTATTTATAATTTTTTTGTCGAAAATTTAGAACAAAGGGGTATGTATGGAAATATTTTGCGATACAAATTGAATTTTTCTAACTCCCTTAATCCTTGGCAATATGGACTCAAAATTCACTCAAATATGTAAAATTGTCCCCTCTATCGACTGGTGAAGACTAGAACGTTCTATCTTTCCTATTAGTCGAGTTATGAGTAATTTATGTTTTAAAAAGTGGATTTTCGAAAATTTCATGACTCAATTTGAAGGCGAAATAATGATTTTATCACAAAACTGATTGTGCCAGTCGATTTTCCGGCCCAAAAAACCCCCTCTTCACGAATTTTTAGCATTATTTATAATTTTTTTGTCGAAAATTTAGAACAAAGGGGTATGTATGGAAATATTTTGCGATACAAATTGAATTTTTCTAACTCCCTTAATCCTTGGCAATATGGACTCAAAATTCACTCAAATATGTAAAATTATCCCCTCTATCGACTGGTGAAGACTAGAACGTTCTATCTTTCCTATTAGTCGAGTTATGAGTAATTTATGTTTTGAAAAGTGGATTTTCGAAAATTTCATGACTCAATTTGAAGGCGAAATAATGATTTTATCACAAAACTGATTATGCCAGTCGATTTTTCGGCCCAAAAAACCCCCCTTTACGAATTTTTAGCATTATTTATAATTTTTTTGTCGAAAATTTAGAACAAAGGGGTATGTATGGAAATATTTTGCGATACAAATTGAATTTTTCTAACCCCCTAATCCATGGCAATATGGACTCAAAATTCAGTTAAATATGTAAAATTGTCCCCTCTATCGACTGGTGAAGACTAGAACGTTCTATCTTTCCTATTAGTCGAGTTATGAGTTATTTTTTTTTTTTGAAAAGTGGATTTTCGAAAATGTCATGACTCTATTTGAAGGCGAAATAATGATTTTATCACAAAACTGATTGTGCCAGTCGATTTTCCGGCCCAAAAAACCCCTCTTCACAAATTTTTAGCATTTTTTATAATTTTTTTGTCGAAAATTTAGAACAAAGGGATGTATGTATGGAAATATTTTGCGATACAAATTGAATTTTTCTAACTCCCTTAATCTTTGGCAATATGGACTCAAAATGCACTCAAATATGTAAAATTGTCCCCTCTATCGACTGTTGAAGACTAGAACGTTCTATCTTTCCTATTAGTCGAGTTATGAGTATTTTTTGTTTTGAAAAGTGGATTTTCGAAAATTTCATGACTCTATTTGAAGGCGAAATAATGATTTTATCACAAAACTGATTGTGCCAGTCGATTTTTCGGCCCAAAAAACCCCCCTTTACGAATTTTTAGCATTATTTATAATTTTTTTGTCGAAAATTTAGAACAAAGGGGTATGTATGGAAATATTTTGCGATACAAATTGAATTTTTCTAACTCCCTTAATCCTTGGCAATATGGACTCAAAATTCACTCAAATATGTAAAATTGTCCCCTCTATCGACTGGTGAAGACTAGAACGTTCTATCTTCCCTATTAGTCGAGTTATGAGTAATTTATATTTTGAAAAGTGGATTTTCGAAAATTTCATGACTCTATTTGAAGGCTAAATAATGATTTTATCACAAAACTGATTGTGCTAGTCGATTTTCCGGCCCAAAAAACCCCTCTTCACAAATTTTTAGCATTTTTTATAATTTTTTTGTCGAAAATTTAGAACAAAGGGGTATGTATGGAAATATTTTGCGATACAAATTGAATTTTTCTAACTCCCTTAATCCTTGGCAATATGGACTCAAAATGCACTCAAATATGTAAAATTGTCCCCTCTATCGACTGTTGAAGACTAGAACGTTCTATCTTTCCTATTAGTCGAGTTATGAGTATTTTTTGTTTTGAAAAGTGGATTTTCGAAAATTTCATGACTCTATTTGAAGGCGAAATAATGATTTTATCACAAAACTGATTGTGCCAGTCGATTTTTCGGACCAAAAAACCCCCCTTTACAAATTTTTAGCATTTTTTATAATTTTTTTGTCGAAAATTTAGAACAAAGGGGTATGTATGGAAATATTTTGCGATACAAATTGAATTTTTCTAACTCCCTTAATCCTTGGCAATATGGACTCAAAATTCACTCTAATATGTAAAATTGTCCCCTCTATCGACTGGTGAAGACTAGAACGTTCTATCTTTCCTATTAGTCGAGTTATGAGTATTTTTTGTTTTGAAAAGTGGATTTTCTAAAATTTCATGACTCTATTTGAAGGCGAAATAATGATTTTATCACAAAACTGATTGTGCCAGTCGATTTTCCGGCCCAAAAAACCCCTCTTCACAAATTTTTAGCATTTTTTATAATTTTTTTGTCGAAAATTTAGAACAAAGGGGTATGTATGGAAATATTTTGCGATACAAATTGAATTTTTCTAACTTTCTTAATCCTCGGCAATATGGACTCAAAATTCACTTAAATATGTAAAATTGTCCCCTCTATCGACTGGTGAAGACTAGAACGTTCTATCTTTCCTATTAGTCGAGTTATGAGTTATTTTTTTTTTGAAAAGTGGATTTTCGAAAATTTCATGACTCTATTTGAAGGCGAAATATTGATTTTATCACAAAACTGATTGTGCCAGTCGATTTTTCGGCCCAAAAAACCCCCATTTACGAATTTTTAGCAATATTTATAATTTTTTTGTCGAAAATTTAGAACAAAGGGGTATGTATGGAAATATTTTGCGATACAAATTGAATTTTTCTAACTCCCTTAATCCTTGGCAATATGGATTCAAAATTCACTCAAATATGTAAAATTGTCCCCTCTATCGACTGTTGAAGACTAGAACGTTCTATCTTTCCTATTAGTCGAGTTATGAGTATTTTTTGTTTTGAAAAGTGGATTTTCGAAAATTTCATGACTCTATTTGAAGGCGAAATAATGATTTTATCACAAAACTGATTGTGCCAGTCGATTTTTCGGCCCAAAAAACCTCCCTTTACGAATTTTTAGCATTATTTATAATTTTTTTGTCGAAAATTTAGAACAAAGGGGTATGTATGGAAATATTTTGCGATACAAATTGAATTTTTCTAACTCCCTTAATCCTTGGCAATATGGACTCAAAATTCACTCAAATATGTAAAATTGTCCCCTCTATCGACTGGTGAAGACTAGAACGTTCTATCTTTCCTATTAGTCGAGTTATGAGTAATTTATGTTTTAAAAAGTGGATTTTCGAAAATTTCATGACTCAATTTGAAGGCGAAATAATGATTTTATCACAAAACTGATTGTGCCAGTCGATTTTCCGGCCCAAAAAACCCCCTCTTCACGAATTTTTAGCATTATTTATAATTTTTTTGTCGAAAATTTAGAACAAAGGGGTATGTATGGAAATATTTTGCGATACAAATTGAATTTTTCTAACTCCCTTAATCCTTGGCAATATGGACTCAAAATTCACTCAAATATGTAAAATTATCCCCTCTATCGACTGGTGAAGACTAGAACGTTCTATCTTTCCTATTAGTCGAGTTATGAGTAATTTATGTTTTGAAAAGTGGATTTTCGAAAATTTCATGACTCAATTTGAAGGCGAAATAATGATTTTATCACAAAACTGATTATGCCAGTCGATTTTTCGGCCCAAAAAACCCCCCTTTACGAATTTTTAGCATTATTTATAATTTTTTTGTCGAAAATTTAGAACAAAGGGGTATGTATGGAAATATTTTGCGATACAAATTGAATTTTTCTAACCCCCTAATCCATGGCAATATGGACTCAAAATTCAGTTAAATATGTAAAATTGTCCCCTCTATCGACTGGTGAAGACTAGAACGTTCTATCTTTCCTATTAGTCGAGTTATGAGTTATTTTTTTTTTTTGAAAAGTGGATTTTCGAAAATGTCATGACTCTATTTGAAGGCGAAATAATGATTTTATCACAAAACTGATTGTGCCAGTCGATTTTCCGGCCCAAAAAACCCCTCTTCACAAATTTTTAGCATTTTTTATAATTTTTTTGTCGAAAATTTAGAACAAAGGGATGTATGTATGGAAATATTTTGCGATACAAATTGAATTTTTCTAACTCCCTTAATCTTTGGCAATATGGACTCAAAATGCACTCAAATATGTAAAATTGTCCCCTCTATCGACTGTTGAAGACTAGAACGTTCTATCTTTCCTATTAGTCGAGTTATGAGTATTTTTTGTTTTGAAAAGTGGATTTTCGAAAATTTCATGACTCTATTTGAAGGCGAAATAATGATTTTATCACAAAACTGATTGTGCCAGTCGATTTTTCGGCCCAAAAAACCCCCCTTTACGAATTTTTAGCATTATTTATAATTTTTTTGTCGAAAATTTAGAACAAAGGGGTATGTATGGAAATATTTTGCGATACAAATTGAATTTTTCTAACTCCCTTAATCCTTGGCAATATGGACTCAAAATTCACTCAAATATGTAAAATTGTCCCCTCTATCGACTGGTGAAGACTAGAACGTTCTATCTTCCCTATTAGTCGAGTTATGAGTAATTTATATTTTGAAAAGTGGATTTTCGAAAATTTCATGACTCTATTTGAAGGCTAAATAATGATTTTATCACAAAACTGATTGTGCTAGTCGATTTTCCGGCCCAAAAAACCCCTCTTCACAAATTTTTAGCATTTTTTATAATTTTTTTGTCGAAAATTTAGAACAAAGGGGTATGTATGGAAATATTTTGCGATACAAATTGAATTTTTCTAACTCCCTTAATCCTTGGCAATATGGACTCAAAATGCACTCAAATATGTAAAATTGTCCCCTCTATCGACTGTTGAAGACTAGAACGTTCTATCTTTCCTATTAGTCGAGTTATGAGTATTTTTTGTTTTGAAAAGTGGATTTTCGAAAATTTCATGACTCTATTTGAAGGCGAAATAATGATTTTATCACAAAACTGATTGTGCCAGTCGATTTTTCGGCCCAAAAAACCCCCCTTTACGAATTTTTAGCATTATTTATAATTTTTTTGTCGAAAATTTAGAACAAAGGGGTATGTATGGAAATATTTTGCGATACAAATTGAATTTTTCTAACTCCCTTAATCCTTGGCAATATGGACTCAAAATTCACTCAAATATGTAAAATTGTCCCCTCTATCGACTGGTGAAGACTAGAACGTTCTATCTTCCCTATTAGTCGAGTTATGAGTAATTTATATTTTGAAAAGTGGATTTTCGAAAATTTCATGACTCTATTTGAAGGCTAAATAATGATTTTATCACAAAACTGATTGTGCTAGTCGATTTTCCGGCCCAAAAAACCCCTCTTCACAAATTTTTAGCATTTTTTATAATTTTTTTGTCGAAAATTTAGAACAAAGGGGTATGTATGGAAATATTTTGCGATACAAATTGAATTTTTCTAACTCCCTTAATCCTTGGCAATATGGACTCAAAATGCACTCAAATATGTAAAATTGTCCCCTCTATCGACTGGTGAAGACTAGAACGTTCTATCTTTCGTATTTGTCGAGTTATGAGTATTTTTTGTTTTGAAAAGTGGATTTTCGAAAATTTCATGACTCTATTCGAAGGCGAAATAATGGTTTTATCACAAAACTGATTGTGCCAGTCGATTTTTCGGCCCAAAAAACCCCCATTTACGGATTTTTAGCATTATTTATAATTTTTTTTGTCGAAAATTTAGAACAAAGGGGTATGTATGGAAATATTTTGCGATATGTAAAATATGTAAAATTGTCCCCTCTATCGACTGGTGAAGACTAGAACGTTCTATCTTTCCTATTAGTCGAGTTATGAGTATTTTTTTTTTTGAAAAGTGGATTTTCGAAAATGTCATGACTCTATTTGAAGGCGAAATAATGATTTTATCACAAAACTGATTATGCCAGTCGATTTTTCGGCCCAAAAAACCCCCCTTTACGAATTTTTAGCAATATTTATAATTTTTTTGTCGAAAATTTAGAACAAAGGGGTATGTATGGAAATATTTTGCGATACAGATTGAATTTTTCTAACTCCCTTAATCCTTGGCAATATGGACTCAAAATTCACTCAAATATGTAAAATTATCCCCTCTATCGACTGGTGAAGACTAGAACGTTCTATCTTTCCTATTAGTCGAGTTATGAGTAATTTATGTTTTAAAAAGTGGATTTTCGAAAATTTCATGACTCAATTTGAAGGCGAAATAATGATTTTATCACAAAACTGATTGTGCCAGTCGATTTTCCGGTCCAAAAAACCCCCTCTTCACGAATTTTTAGCAATATTTATAATTTTTTTGTCGAAAATTTAGAACAAAGGGGTATGTATGGAAATATTTTGCGATACAAATTGAATTTTTCTAACTCCCTTAATCCTTGGCAATATGGACTCAAAATTCACTCAAATATGTAAAATTATCCCCTCTATCGACTGGTGAAGACTAGAACGTTCTATCTTTCCTATTAGTCGAGTTATGAGTAATTTATGTTTTGAAAAGTGGATTTTCGAAAATTTCATGACTCAATTTGAAGGCGAAATAATGATTTTATCACAAAACTGATTGTGCCAGTCGATTTTTCGGCCCAAAAAACCTTCCTTTACGAATTTTTAGCATTATTTATAATTTTTTTGTCGAAAATTTAGAACAAAGGGGTATGTATGGAAATATTTTGCGATACAAATTGAATTTTTCTAACTCCCTTAATCCTTGGCAATATGGACTCAAAATTCACTCAAATATGTAAAATTATCCCCTCTATCGACTGGTGAAGACTAGAACGTTCTATCTTGCTATTAGTCGAGTTATGAGTAATTTATGTTTTGAAAAGTGGATTTTCGAAAATTTCATGACTCAATTTGAAGGCGAAATAATGATTTTATCACAAAACTGATTGTGCCAGTCGATTTTTCGGCCCAAAAAACCCCCCTTTACGAATTTTTAGCATTATTTATAATTTTTTTGTCGAAAATTTAGAACAAAGGGGTATGTATGGAAATATTTTGCGATACAAATTGAATTTTTCTAACTCCCTTAATCCTTGGCAATATGGACTCAAAATGCACTCTAATATGTAAAATTGTCCCCTCTATCGACTGGTGAAGACTAGAACGTTCTATCTTTCCTATTAGTCGAGTTATGAGTAATTTATGTTTTGAAAAGTGGATTTTCGAAAATTTCATGACTCTATTTGAAGGCGAAATAATGATTTTATCACAAAACTGATTGTGCCAGTCGATTTTCCGGCCCAAAAAACCCCTCTTCACAAACTTTTAGCATTTTTTATAATTTTTTTGTCGAAAATTTAGAACAAAGGGGTATGTATGGAAATATTTTGCGATACAAATTGAATTTTTCTAACTCCCTTAATCCTTGGCAATATGGACTCAAAATGCACTCTAATATGTAAAATTGTCCCCTCTATCGACTGGTGAAGACTAGAACGTTCTATCTTTCCTATTAGTCGAGTTATGAGTAATTTATGTTTTGAAAAGTGGATTTTCGAAAATTTCATGACTCAATTTGAAGGCGAAATAATGATTTTATCACAAAACTGATTATGCCAGTCGATTTTTCGGCCCAAAAAACCCCCCTTTACGAATTTTTAGCATTATTTATAATTTTTTTGTCGAAAATTTAGAACAAAGGGGTATGTATGGAAATATTTTGCGATACAAATTGAATTTTTCTAACTCCCTTAATCCTTGGCAATATGGACTCAAAATGCACTCTAATATGTAAAATTGTCCCCTCTATCGACTGGTGAAGACTAGAACGTTCTATCTTTCCTATTAGTCGAGTTATGAGTAATTTATGTTTTAAAAAGTGGATTTTCGAAAATTTCATGACTCAATTTGAAGGCGAAATAATGATTTTATCACAAAACTGATTGTGCCAGTCGATTCTCCGGCCCAAAAACCCCCTCTTCACGAATTTTTAGCATTATTTATAATTTTTTTGTCGAACATTTGCGATACAAATTGAATTTTTCTAACTCCCTTAATCCTTGGCAATATGGACTCAAAATTCACTCAAATATGTAAAATTATCCCCTCTATCGACTGGTGAAGACTAGAACGTTCTATCTTTCCTATTAGTCGAGTTATGAGTAATTTATGTTTTGAAAAGTGGATTTTCGAAAATTTCATGACTCAATTTGAAGGCGAAATAATGATTTTATCACAAAACTGATTGTGCCAGTCGATTTTTCGGCCCAAAAAACCCCCCTCTACGAATTTTTAGCATTATTTATAATTTTTTTGTCGAAAATTTAGAACAAAGGGGTATGTATGGAAATATTTTGCGATACAAATTGAATTTTTCTAACTCCCTTAATCCTTGGCAATATGGACTCAAAATGCACTCTAATATGTAAAATTGTCCCCTCTATCGACTGGTGAAGACTAGAACGTTCTATCTTTCCTATTAGTCGAGTTATGAGTAATTTATGTTTTGAAAAGTGGATTTTCGAAAATTTCATGACTCTATTTGAAGGCGAAATAATGATTTTATCACAAAACTGATTGTGCCAGTCGATTTTTCGGCCCAAAAAACCCCCCTTTACGAATTTTTAGCATTATTTATAATTTTTTTGTCGAAAATTTAGAACAAAGGGGTATGTATGGAAATATTTTGCGATACAAATTGAATTTTTCTAACTCCCTTAATCCTTGGCAATATGGACTCAAAATGCACTCTAATATGTAAAATTGTCCCCTCTATCGACTGGTGAAGACTAGAACGTTCTATCTTTCCTATTAGTCGAGTTATGAGTAATTTATGTTTTGAAAAGTGGATTTTCGAAAATTTCATGACTCTATTTGAAGGCGAAATAATGATTTTATCACAAAACTGATTGTGCCAGTCGATTTTTCGGCCCAAAAAACCCCCCTTTACGAATTTTTAGCATTATTTATAATTTTTTTGTCGAAAATTTAGAACAAAGGGGTATGTATGGAAATATTTTGCGATACAAATTGAATTTTTCTAACTCCCTTAATCCTTGGCAATATGGACTCAAAATGCACTCTAATATGTAAAATTGTCCCCTCTATCGACTGGTGAAGACTAGAACGTTCTATCTTTCCTATTAGTCGAGTTATGAGTAATTTATGTTTTGAAAAGTGGATTTTCGAAAATTTCATGACTCTATTTGAAGGCGAAATAATGATTTTATCACAAAACTGATTGTGCCAGTCGATTTTCCGGCCCAAAAAACCCCCCTCTACGAATTTTTAGCATTATTTATAATTTTTTTGTCGAAAATTTAGAACAAAGGGGTATGTATGGAAATATTTTGCGATACAAATTGAATTTTTCTAACTCCCTTAATCCTTGGCAATATGGACTCAAAATGCACTCTAATATGTAAAATTGTCCCCTCTATCGACTGGTGAAGACTAGAACGTTCTATCTTTCCTATTAGTCGAGTTATGAGTAATTTATGTTTTGAAAAGTGGATTTTCGAAAATTTCATGACTCTATTTGAAGGCGAAATAATGATTTTATCACAAAACTGATTGTGCCAGTCGATTTTTCGGCCCAAAAAACCCCCCTTTACGAATTTTTAGCATTATTTATAATTTTTTTGTCGAAAATTTAGAACAAAGGGGTATGTATGGAAATATTTTGCGATACAAATTGAATTTTTCTAACTCCCTTAATCCTTGGCAATATGGACTCAAAATGCACTCTAATATGTAAAATTGTCCCCTCTATCGACTGGTGAAGACTAGAACGTTCTACCTTCCCTATTAGTCGAGTTATGAGTAATTTATGTTTTGAAAAGTGGATTTTCGAAAATTTCATGACTCTATTTGAAGGCGAAATAATGATTTTATCACAAAACTGATTGTGCCAGTCGATTTTCCGGCCCAAAAAACCCCTCTTCACAAATTTTTAGCATTTTTTATAATTTTTTTGTCGAAAATTTAGAACAGAGGGGTATGTATGGAAATATTTTGCGATACAAATTGAATTTTTCTAACTCCCTTAATCTTTGGCAATATGGACTCAAAATGCACTCAAATATGTAAAATTGTCCCCTCTATCGACTGGTGAAGACTAGAACGTTCTATCTTTCCTATTAGTCGAGTTATGAGTAATTTATGTTTTGAAAAGTGGATTTTCGAAAATTTCATGACTCTATTTGAAGGCTAAATAATGATTTTATCACAAAACTGATTGTGCCAGTCGATTTTCCGGCCCAAAAAACCCCTCTTCACAAATTTTTAGCATTTTTTATAATTTTTTTGTCGAAAATTTAGAACAAAGGGGTATGTATGGAAAATTTTTTGCGATACAAATTGAATTTTTCTAACTCCCTTAATCCTTGGCAATATGGACTCAAAATGCACTCAAATATGTAAAATTGTCCCCTCTATCGACTGGTGAAGACTAGAACGTTCTATCTTTCCTATTAGTCGAGTTATGAGTATTTTTTTTTTGAAAAGTGGATTTTCGAAAATGTCATGACTCTATTTGAAGGCGAAATAATGATTTTATCACAAAACTGATTTTGCCAGTCGATTTTTCGGCCCAAAAAACCCCCCTTTACGAATTTTTAGCAATATTTATAATTTTTTTGTCGAAAATTTAGAACAAAGGGGTATGTATGGAAATATTTTGCGATACAAATTGAATTTTTCTAACTCCCTTAATCCTTGGCAATATGGAGTCAAAATTCACTCAAATATGTAAAATTATCCCCTCTATCGACTGGTGAAGACTAGAACGTTCTATCTTTCCTATTAGTCGAGTTATGAGTAATTTATGTTTTGAAAAGTGGATTTTCGAAAATGTCATGACTCTATTTGAAGGCGAAATAATGATTTTATCACAAAACTGATTGTGCCAGTCGATTTTTCGGCCCAAAAAACCCCCCTTTACGAATTTTTAGCAATATTTATAATTTTTTTGTGGAAAATTTAGAACAAAGGGGTATGTATGGAAATATTTTGCGATACAGATTGAATTTTTCTAACTCCCTTAATCCTTGGCAATATGGACTCAAATTTCACTCAAATATGTAAAATTATCCCCTCTATCGACTGGTGAAGACTAGAACGTTCTATCTTTCCTATTAGTCGAGTTATGAGTAATTTATGTTTTAAAAAGTGGATTTTCGAAAATTTCATGACTCAATTTGAAGGCGAAATAATGATTTTATCACAAAACTGATTGTGCCAGTCGATTTTCCGGCCCAAAAAACCCCCTCTTCACGAAGTTTTAGCAATATTTATAATTTTTTTGTCGAAAATTTAGAACAAAGGGGTATGTATGGAAATATTTTGCGATACAAATTGAATTTTTCTAACTCCCTTAATCCTTGGCAATATGGACTCAAAATTCACTCAAATATGTAAAATTATCCCCTCTATCGACTGGTGAAGACTAGAACGTTCTATCTTTCCTATTAGTCGAGTTATGAGTAATTTATGTTTTGAAAAGTGGATTTTCGAAAATTTCATGACTCAATTTGAAGGCGAAATAATGATTTTATCACAAAACTGATTGTGCCAGTCGATTTTTCGGCCCAAAAAACCCCCCTTTACGAATTTTTAGCAATATTTATAATTTTTTTGTCGAAAATTTAGAACAAAGGGGTATGTATGGAAATATTTTGCGATACAAATTGAATTTTTCTAACTCCCTTAATCCTTGGCAATATGGAGTCAAAATTCACTCAAATATGTAAAATTATCCCCTCTATCGACTGGTGAAGACTAGAACGTTCTATCTTTCCTATTAGTCGAGTTATGAGTAATTTATGTTTTGAAAAGTGGATTTTCGAAAATGTCATGACTCTATTTGAAGGCGAAATAATGATTTTATCACAAAACTGATTGTGCCAGTCGATTTTTCGGCCCAAATAACCCCCCTTTACGAATTTTTAGCAATATTTATAATTTTTTTGTCGAAAATTTAGAACAAAGGGGTATGTATGGAAATATTTTGCGATACAAATTGAATTTTTCTAACTCCCTTAATCCTTGGCAATATGGACTCAAAATGCACTCAAATATGTAAAATTGTCCCCTCTATGGACTGGTGAAGACTAGAGCGTTCTATCTTTCGTATTTGTCGAGTTATGAGTATTTTTTGTTTTGAAAAGTGGATTTTCGAAAATTTCATGACTCTATTCGAAGGCGAAATAATGGTTTTATCACAAAACTGATTTTGCCAGTCGATTTTTCGGCCCAAAAAACCCCCCTTTACGGATTTTTAGCATTATTTATAATTTTTTTGTCGAAAATTTAGAACAAAGGGGTATGTATGGAAATATTTTGCGATACAAATTGAATTTTTCTAACTCCCTTAATCCTTGGAAATATGGACTCAAAATGCACTCTAATATGTAAAATTGTCCCCTCTATCGACTGGTGAAGACTAGAACGTTCTATCTTTCCTATTAGTCGAGTTATGAGTAATTTATGTTTTGAAAAGTGGATTTTCGAAAATTTCATGACTCTATTTGAAGGCGAAATAATGATTTTATCACAAAACTGATTGTGCCAGTCGATTTTCCGGCCCAAAAAACCCCTCTTCACAAATTTTTAGCATTTTTTATAATTTTTTTGTCGAAAATTTAGAACAAAGGGGTATGTATGGAAATATTTTGCGATACAAATTGAATTTTTCTAACTCCCTTAATCTTTGGCAATATGGACTCAAAATGCACTCAAATATGTAAAATTGTCCCCTCTATCGACTGGTGAAGACTAGAACGTTCTATCTCTCCTATTTGTCGAGTTATGAGTATTTTTTGTTTTGAAAAGTGGATTTTCGAAAATTTCATGACTTAATTTGAAGGCGAAATAATGATTTTATCACAAAACTGATTGTGCCAGTCGATTTTTCGGCCCAAAAAACCCCCCTTTACGGATTTTTAGCATTATTTATAATTTTTTTGTCGAAAATTTAGAACAAAGGGGTACGTATGGAAATATTTTGCGATACAAATTGAATTTTTCTAACTCCCTTAATCCTTGGCAATATGGACTCAAAATGCACTCTAATATGTAGAATTGTCCCCTCTATCGACTGGTGAAGACTAGAACGTTCTATCTTTCCTATTAGTCGAGTTATGAGTATTTTTTGTTTTGAAAAGTGGATTTTCGAAAATTTCATGACTCTATTTGAAGGCGAAATAATGATTTTATCACAAAACTGATTGTGCCAGTCGATTTTCCGGCCCAAAAAACCCCTCTTCACAAATTTTTAGCATTTTTTATAATTTTTTTGTCGAAAATTTAGAACAAAGGGGTATGTATGGAAATATTTTGCGATACAAATTGAATTTTTCTAACTCCCTTAATCCTTGGCAATATGGACTCAAAATGCACTCAAATATGTAAAATTGTCCCCTCTATCGACTGGTGAAGACTAGAACGTTCTATCTTTCCTATTTGTCGAGTTATGAGTATTTTTTGTTTTGAAAAGTGGATTTTCGAAAATTTCATGACTCTATTTGAAGGCGAAATAATGATTTTATCACAAAACTGATTGTGCCAGTCGATTTTCCGGCCCAAAAAACCCCTCTCCACAAATTTTTAGCATTTTTTATAATTTTTTTGTCGAAAATTTAGAACAAAGGGAAATATTTTGCGATACAAATTGAATTTTTCTAACTCCCTTAATCCTTGGCAATATGGACTCAAAATGCACTCAAATATGTAAAATTGTCCCCTCTATCGACTGGTGAAGACTAGAACGTTCTATCTTTCCTATTTGTCGAGTTATGAGTATTTTTTGTTTTGAAAAGTGGATTTTCGAAAATTTCATGACTCTATTTGAAGGCGAAATAATGGTTTTATCACAAAACTGATTGTGCCAGTCGATTTTTCGGCCCAAAAAACCCCCCTTTACGGATTTTTAGCATTATTTATAATTTTTTTGTCGAAAATTTAGAACAAAGGGGTATGTATGGAAATATTTTGCGATACAAATTGAAATTTTCTAACTCCCTTAATCCTTGGCAATATGGACTCAAAATTCAATCAAATATGTAAAATTGTCCCCTCTATCGACTGGTGAAGACTAGAACGTTCTATCTTTCCTATTAGTCGAGTTATGAGTAATTTATGTTTTGAAAAGTGGATTTTCGAAAATTTCATGACTCTATTTGAAGGCGAAATAATGGTTTAATCACAAAACTGATTGTGCCAGTCGATTTTTCGGCCCAAAAAACCCCCCTTTACGGATTTTTAGCATTATTTATAATTTTTTTGTCGAAAATTTAGAACAAAGGGGTATGTATGGAAATATTTTGCGATACAAATTGAATTTTTCTAACTCCCTTAATCCTTGGCAATATGGACTCAAAATTAACTCTAATATGTAAAATTGTCCCCTCTATCGACTGGTGAAGACTAGAACGTTCTATCTTTCCTATTAGTCGAGTTATGAGTATTTTTTGTTTTGAAAAGTGGATTTTCGAAAATTTCATGACTCTATTTGAAGGCGAAATAATGATTTTATCACAAAACTGATTGTGCCAGTCGATTTTCCCGCCCAAAAAACCCCTCTTTACAAATTTTTAGCATTTTTTATAATTTTTTTGTCGAAAATTTAGAACAAAGGGGTATGTATGTAAATATTTTACGATACAAATTGAATTTTTCTAACTCCCTTAATCCTTGGCAATATGGACTCAAAATGCACTCAAACATGTAAAATTGTCCCCTCTATCGACTGGTGAAGACTAGAACGTTCTATCTTTCCTATTTGTCGAGTTATGAGTATTTTTTGTTTTGAAAAGTGGATTTTCGAAAATTTCATGACTCTATTTGAAGGCGAAATAATGGTTTTATCACAAAACTGATTGTGCCAGTCGATTTTTCGGCCCAAAAAACCCCCCTTTACGGCTTTTTAGCATTATTTATAATTTTTTGGTCGAAAATTTAGAACAAAGGGGTATGTATGGAAATATTTTGCGATACAAATTGAAATTTTCTAACTCCCTTAATCCTTGGCAATATGGACTCAAAATTCAATCAAATATGTAAAATTGTCCCCTCTATCGACTGGTGAAGACTAGAACGTTCTATCTTTCCTATTAGTCGAGTTATGAGTAATTTATGTTTTGAAAAGTGGATTTTCGAAAATTTCATGACTCTATTTGAAGGCGAAATAATGGTTTAATCACAAAACTGATTGTGCCAGTCGATTTTTCGGCCCAAAAAACCCCCCTTTACGGATTTTTAGCATTATTTATAATTTTTTTGTCGAAAATTTAGAACAAAGGGGTATGTATGGAAATATTTTGCGATACAAATTGAATTTTTCTAACTCCCTTAATCCTTGGCAATATGGACTCAAAATTAACTCTACAATGTAAAATTGTCCCCTCTATCGACTGGTGAAGACTAGAACGTTCTATCTTTCCTATTAGTCGAGTTATGAGTATTTTTTGTTTTGAAAAGTGGATTTTCGAAAATTTCATGACTCTATTTGAAGGCGAAATAATGATTTTATCACAAAACTGATTGTGCCAGTCGATTTTCCCGCCCAAAAAACCCCTCTTTACAAATTTTTAGCATTTTTTATAATTTTTTTGTCGAAAATTTAGAACAAAGGGGTATGTATGTAAATATTTTACGATACAAATTGAATTTTTCTAACTCCCTTAATCCTTGGCAATATGGACTCAAAATGCACTCAAACATGTAAAATTGTCCCCTCTATCGACTGGTGAAGACTAGAACGTTCTATCTTTCCTATTTGTCGAGTTATGAGTATTTTTTGTTTTGAAAAGTGGATTTTCGAAAATTTCATGACTCTATTTGAAGGCGAAATAATGGTTTTATCACAAAACTGATTGTGCCAGTCGATTTTTCGGCCCAAAAAACCCCCCTTTACGGATTTTTAGCATTATTTATAATTTTTTTGTCGAAAATTTAGAACAAAGGGGTATGTATGGAAATATTTTGCGATACAAATTGAAATTTTCTAACTCCCTTAATCCTTGGCAATATGGACTCAAAATTCAATCAAATATGTAAAATTGTCCCCTCTATCGACTGGTGAAGACTAGAACGTTCTATCTTTCCTATTAGTCGAGTTATGAGTAATTTATGTTTTGAAAAGTGGATTTTCGAAAATTTCATGACTCTATTTGAAGGCGAAATAATGGTTTAATCACAAAACTGATTGTGCCAGTCGATTTTTCGGCCCAAAAAACCCCCCTTTACGGATTTTTAGCATTATTTATAATTTTTTTGTCGAAAATTTAGAACAAAGGGGTATGTATGGAAATATTTTGCGATACAAATTGAATTTTTCTAACTCCCTTAATCCTTGGCAATATGGACTCAAAATTAACTCTAATATGTAAAATTGTCCCCTCTATCGACTGGTGAAGACTAGAACGTTCTATCTTTCCTATTAGTCGAGATATGAGTATTTTTTGTTTTGAAAAGTGGATTTTCGAAAATTTCATGACTCTATTTGAAGGCGAAATAATGATTTTATCACAAAACTGATTGTGCCAGTCGATTTTCCGGCCCAAAAAACCCCTCTTTACAAATTTTTAGCATTTTTTATAATTTTTTTGTCGAAAATTTAGAACAAAGGGGTATGTATGTAAATATTTTACGATACAAATTGAATTTTTCTAACTCCCTTAATCCTTGGCAATATGGACTCAAAATGCACTCAAACATGTAAAATTGTCCCCTCTATCGACTGGTGAAGACTAGAACGTTCTATCTTTCCTATTAGTCGAGTTATGAGTATTTTTTTTTTGAAAAGTGGATTTTCGAAAATGTCATGACTCTATTTGAAGGCGAAATAATGATTTTATCACAAAACTGATTTTGCCAGTCGATTTTTCGGCCCAAAAAACCCCCCTTTACGAATTTTTAGCAATATTTATAATTTTTTTGTCGAAAATTTAGAACAAAGGGGTATGTATGGAAATATTTTGCGATACAAATTGAATTTTCCTAACTCCCCCAATCCTTGGCAATATTGACTCAAAATTCACTCAAATATGTAAAATTGTCCCGTCTATCGACTGGTGAAGACTAGAACGTTCTATCTTTCCTATTAGTCGAGTTATGAGTATTTTTTGTTTTGAAAAGTGGATTTTCGAAAATTTCATGACTCTATTTGAAGGCGAAATAATGATTTTATCACAAAACTGATTGTGCCAGTCGATTTTCCGGCCCAAATAACCCCTCTTTACAAATTTTTAGCATTATTTATAATTTTTTTGTCGAAAATTTAGAACAAAGGGGTATGTATGTAAATATTTTACGATACAAATTGAATTTTTCTAACTCCCTTAATCCTTGGCAATATGGACTCAAAATGCACTCAAACATGTAAAATTGTCCCCTCTATCGACTGGTGAAGACTAGAACGTTCTATCTTTCCTATTTGTCGAGTTATGAGTATTTTTTGTTTTGAAAAGTGGATTTTCGAAAATTTCATGACTCTATTTGAAGGCGAAATAATGGTTTTATCACAAAACTGATTGTGCCAGTCGATTTTTCGGCCCAAAAAACCCCCCTTTACGGATTTTTAGCATTATTTATAATTTTTTTGTCGAAAATTTAGAACAAAGGGGTATGTATGGAAATATTCTGCGATACAAATTGAAATTTTCTAACTCCCTTAATCCTTGGCAATATGGACTCAAAATTCAATCAAATATGTAAAATTGTCCCCTCTATCGACTGGTGAAGACTAGAACGTTCTATCTTTCCTATTAGTCGAGTTATGAGTAATTTATGTTTTGAAAAGTGATTTTCGAAAATTTCATGACTCTATTTGAAGGCGAAATAATGGTTTAATCACAAAACTGATTGTGCCAGTCAATTTTTCGGCCCAAAAAACCCCCCTTTACGGATTTTTAGCATTATTTATAATTTTTTTGTCGAAAATTTAGAACAAAGGGTATGTATGGAAATATTTTGCGATACAAATTGAATTTTTCTAACTCCCTTAATCCTTGGCAATATGGACTCAAAATTAACTCTAATATGTAAAATTGTCCCCTCTATCGACTGGTGAAGACTAGAACGTTCTATCTTTCCTATTAGTCGAGTTATGAGTATTTTTTGTTTTGAAAAGTGGATTTTCGAAAATTTCATGACTCTATTTGAAGGCGAAATAATGATTTTATCACAAAACTGATTGTGCCAGTCGATTTTCCGGCCCAAAAAACCCCTCTTTACAAATTTTTAGCATTTTTTATAATTTTTTTGTCGAAAATTTAGAACAAAGGGGTATGTATGTAAATATTTTACGATACAAATTGAATTTTTCTAACTCCCTTAATCCTTGGCAATATGGACTCAAAATGCACTCAAACATGTAAAATTGTCCCCTCTATCGACTGGTGAAGACTAGAACGTTCTATCTTTCCTATTAGTCGAGTTATGAGTATTTTTTTTTGAAAAGTGGATTTTCGAAAATGTCATGACTCTATTTGAAGGCGAAATAATGATTTTATCACAAAACTGATTTTGCCAGTCGATTTTTCGGCCCAAAAAACCCCCCTTTACGAATTTTTAGCAATATTTATAATTTTTTTGTCGAAAATTTAGAACAAAGGGGTATGTATGGAAATATTTTGCGATACAAATTGAATTTTCCTAACTCCCCCAATCCTTGGCAATATTGACTCAAAATTCACTCAAATATGTAAAATTGTCCCGTCTATCGACTGGTGAAGACTAGAACGTTCTATCTTCCCTATTAGTCGAGTTATGAGTATGTTTTGTTTTGAAAAGTGGATTTTCGAAAATTTCATGACTCTATTTGAAGGCGAAATAATGGTTTTATCACAAAACTGATTGTGCCAGTCGATTTTTCGGCCCAAAAAACCCCCCTTTACGGATTTTTAGCATTATTTATAATTTTTTTGTCGAAAATTTAGAACAAAGGGGTATGTATGGAAATATTTTGCGATACAAATTGAATTTTTCTAACTCCCTTAATCCTTGGCAATATGGACTCAAAATTAACTCTAATATGTAAAATTGTCCCCTCTATCGACTGGTGAAGACTAGAACGTTCTATCTTTCCTATTAGTCGAGTTATGAGTATTTTTTGTTTTGAAAAGTGGATTTTCGAAAATTTCATGACTCTATTTGAAGGCGAAATAATGATTTTATCACAAAACTGATTGTGCCAGTCGATTTTCCGGCCCAAAAAACCCCTCTTTACAAATTTTTAGCATTTTTTATAATTTTTTTGTCGAAAATTTAGAACAAAGGGGTATGTATGTAAATATTTTACGATACAAATTGAATTTTTCTAACTCCCTTAATCCTTGGCAATATGGACTCAAAATGCACTCAAACATGTAAAATTGTCCCCTCTATCGACTGGTGAAGACTAGAACGTTCTATCTTTCCTATTAGTCGAGTTATGAGTATTTTTTTTTGAAAAGTGGATTTTCGAAAATGTCATGACTCTATTTGAAGGCGAAATAATGATTTTATCACAAAACTGATTTTGCCAGTCGATTTTTCGGCCCAAAAAACCCCCCTTTACGAATTTTTAGCAATATTTATAATTTTTTTGTCGAAAATTTAGAACAAAGGGGTATGTATGGAAATATTTTGCGATACAAATTGAATTTTCCTAACTCCCCCAATCCTTGGCAATATTGACTCAAAATTCACTCAAATATGTAAAATTGTCCCGTCTATCGACTGGTGAAGACTAGAACGTTCTATCTTCCCTATTAGTCGAGTTATGAGTATGTTTTGTTTTGAAAAGTGGATTTTCGAAAATTTCATGACTCTATTTGAAGGCGAAATAATGGTTTTATCACAAAACTGATTGTGCCAGTCGATTTTTCGGCCCAAAAAACCCCCCTTTACGGATTTTTAGCATTATTTATAATTTTTTTGTCGAAAATTTAGAACAAAGGGGTATGTATGGAAATATTTTGCGATACAAATTGAAATTTTCTAACTCCCTTAATCCTTGGCAATATGGACTCAAAATTCAATCAAATATGTAAAATTGTCCCCTCTATCGACTGGAGAAGACTAGAACGTTCTATCTTTCCTATTAGTCGAGTTATGAGTAATTTATGTTTTGAAAAGTGGATTTTCGAAAATTTCATGACTCTATTTGAAGGCGAAATAATGGTTTAATCACAAAACCTGATTGTGCCAGTCGATTTTTCGGCCGAAAAACCCCCCTTTACGGATTTTTAGCATTATTTTATAATTTTTTTTGTCGAAAATTTAGAACAAAGGGGTATGTATGGAAATATTTTGCGATACAAATTGAATTTCTCTAACTCCCTTAATCCTTGGCAATATGGACTCAAAATTCAATCAAATATGTAAAATTGTCCCCTCTATCGACTGGTGAAGACTAGAACGTTCTATCTTTCCTATTAGTCGAGTTATGAGTAATTTATGTTTTGAAAAGTGGATTTTCGAAAATTTCATGACTCTATTTGAAGGCGAAATAATGGTTTAATCACAAAACTGATGTGCCAGTCGATTTTTCGGCCCAAAAAACCCCCCTTTACGGATTTTTAGCATTATTTATAATTTTTTTGTCGAAAATTTAGAAGGGGTATGTATGGAAATATTTTGCGATACAAATTGAATTTTTCTAACTCCCTTAATCCTTGGCAATATGGACTCAAAATTAACTCTAATATGTAAAATTGTCCCTCTATCGACTGTTGAAGACTAGAACGTTCTATCTTTCCTATTAGTCGAGTTATGAGTAATTTATGTTTTAAAAAGTGGATTTTCGAAAATTTCATGACTCTATTTAAAGGCGAAATAATGATTTTATCACAAAACTGAATGTGCCAGTCGATTTTCCGGCCCAAAAAACCCCCTCTTTACGAATTTTTAGCATTATTTATAATTTTTTTGTCGAAAATTTAGAACAAAGGGGTATGTATGGAAATTTTGCGATACAAATTGAATTTTTCTAACTCCCTTAATCCTTGGCAATATGGACTCAAAATTCACTTAAATATGTAAAATTATCCCCTCTATCGACTGGTGAAGACAAGAACGTTCTATCTTTCCTATTAGTCGAGTTATGAGTAATTTATGTTTTGAAAAGTGGATTTTCGAAAATTTCATGACTCAATTTGAAGGCGAAATAATGATTTTATCACAAAACTGATTGTGCCAGTCGATTTTTCGCCCAAAAAAACCCCTTTACGAATTTTTAGCATTATTTATAATTTTTTTGTCGAAAATTTAGAACAAAGGGGTATGTATGGAAATATTTTGCGATACAAATTGAATTTTTCTAACTCCCTTAATCCTTGGCAATATGGACTCAAATTCACTTAAATATGTAAAATTATCCCCTCTATCGACTGGTGAAGACAAGAACGTTCTATCTTTCCTATTAGTCGAGTTATGAGTAATTTATGTTTTGAAAAGTGGATTTACGAAAAGTTCATGACTCAATTTGAAGGCGAAATAATGATTTTATCACAAAACTGATTGTGCCAGTCGATTTTTCGGCCCAAAAAACCCCCCTTTACGAATTTTTAGCATTATTTATAATTTTTTTGTCGAAAATTTAGAACAAAGGGTATGTATGGAAATATTTGCGATACAAATTGAATTTTTCTAACTCCCTTAATCCTTGGCAATATGGACTCAAAATTCACTCAAATATGTAAAATTGTCCCGTCTATCGACTGGTGAAGACTAGAACGTTCTATCTTTCCTATTAGTCGAGTTATGAGTATGTTTTGTTTTGAAAAGTGGATTTTCGAAAATTTCATGACTCTATTTGAAGGCGAAATAATGATTTTATCACAAAACTGATTGTGCCAGTCGATTTTCCGGCCCAAAAAAACCCCTCTTCACGAATTTTTAGCATTTTTTATAATTTTTTGTCGAAAATTTAGAACAAAGGGGTATGTATGGAAATATTTTGCGATACAAATTGAAATTTTTCTAACTTCCTTAATCCTTGGCAATATGGACTCAAATTTCACTCTAATATGTAAAATTGTCCCCCTCTATCGACTGGTGAAGACTAGAACGTTCTATCTTTCCTATTAGTCGAGTTATGAGTATTTTTTGTTTTGAAAAGTGGATTTCGAAAATTTCATGACTCTATTTGAAGGCGAAATAATGATTTTATCACAAAACTGATTGTGCCAGTCGATTTTCGGGCCCAAAAAACCCCTCTTCACAAATTTTTAGCAATATTTATAATTTTTTTGTCGAAAATTTAGAACAAGGGGTATGTATGGAAATATTTTGCGATACAAATTGAATTTTTCTAACTTCCTTAATCCTTGGCAATATGGACTCAAATTCACTCTAATATGTGAAATTGTCCCCTCTATCGACTGGTGAAGACTAGAACGTTCTATCTTTCCTATTAGTCGAGTTATGAGTAATTTATGTTTTGAAAAGTGGATTTTCGAAAATTTCATGACTCTATTTGAAGGCGAAATAATGGTTTAATCACAAAACTGATTGTGCCAGTCGATTTTTCGGCCCGAAAAACCCCCTTTACGGATTTTTAGCATTATTTATAATTTTTTTGTCGAAAATTTAGAACAAAGGGGTATGTATGGAAATATTTTGCGATACAAATTGAATTTTTCTAACTCCCTTAATCCTTGGCAATATGGACTCAAAATTCAATCAAATATGTAAAATTGTCCCCTCTATCGACTGGTGAAGACTAGAACGTTCTATCTTTCCTATTAGTCGAGTTATGAGTATTTTTTTGTTTTGAAAAGTGGATTTTCGAAAATTTCATGACTCTATTTGAAGGCGAAATAATGATTTTATCACAAAACTGATTGTGCCAGTCGATTTTCCGGCCCAAAAAACCCCTCTTTACAAATTTTTAGCATTTTTTATAATTTTTTTGTCGAAAATTTAGAACAAAGGGGTATGTATGGAAATATTTTACGATACAAATTGAATTTTTCTAACTCCCTTAATCCTTGGCAATATGGACTCAAAATGCACTCAAATATGTAAAATTGTCCCTCTATCGACTGGTGAAGACTAGAACGTTCTATCTTTCCTATTAGTCGAGTTATGAGTATTTTTTTTTTGAAAAGTGGATTTTCGAAAATGTCATGACTCTATTTGAAGGCGAAATAATGATTTTATCACAAAACCTGATTTTGCCAGTCGATTTTTCGGCCCAAAAAACCCCCTTTACGAATTTTTAGCAATATTTATAATTTTTTTGTCGAAAATTTAGAACAAAGGGGTATGTATGGAAATATTTTGCGATACAAATTGAATTTTCCTAACTCCCCCCCAATCCTTGGCAATATTGACTCAAAATTCACTCAAATATGTAAAATTGTCCCGTCTATCGACTGGTGAAGACTAGAACGTTCTATCTTCCCTATTAGTCGAGTCATGAGTATGTTTTGTTTTGAAAAGTGGATTTTCGAAAATTTCATGACTCTATTGAAGGCGAAATAATGGTTTTATCACAAAACTGATTGTGCCAGTCGATTTATCGGCCCAAAAAAACCCCCTTTACGGATTTTTAGCATTATTTATAATTTTTTTGTCGAAAATTTAGAACAAAGGGGTATGTATGGAAATATTTTGCGATACAAATTGAAATTTTCTAACTCCCTTAATCCTTGGCAATATGGACTCAAAATTCAATCAAATATGTAAAATTGTCCCCTCTATCGACTGGTGAAGACTAGAACGTTCTATCTTTCCTATTAGTCGAGTTATGAGTAATTATGTTTTGAAAAGTGGATTTTCGAAAATTCATGACTCTATTTGAAGGCGAAATAATGGTTTAATCACAAAACTGATTGTGCCAGTCGATTTTTCGGCCCAAAAAACCTCCCTTTACGGAAATTTAGAACAAAGGGGTATGTATGAAATATTTTGCGATACAAATTGAATTTTTCTAACTCCCTTAATCCTTGGCAATATGGACTCAAAATTAACTCTAATAAGTAAAATTGTCCCCCTCTATCGACTGGTGAAGACTAGAACGTTCTATCTTTCCTATTAGTCGAGTTATGAGTATTTTTTGTTTTGAAAAGTGGATTTTCGAAAATTTCATGACTCTATTTGAAGGCGAAATAATGATTTTATCACAAAACTGATTGTGCCAGTCGATTTTCCGGCCCAAAAAACCCCTCTTTACAAATTTTTAGCATTTTTTATAATTTTTTTGTCGAAAATTTAGAACAAAGGGGTATGTATGGAAATATTTTACGATACAAATTGATTTTTCTAACTCCCTTAATCCTTGGCAATATGGACTCAAAATGCACTCAAATATGTAAAATTGTCCCCTCTATCGACTGGTGAAGACTAGAACGTTCTATCTTTCCTATTAGTCGAGTTATGAGTATTTTTTTTTTGAAAAGTGGATTTTCGAAAATGTCATGACTCTATTTGAAGGCGAAATAATGATTTTTATCACAAAACTGATTTTGCCAGTCGATTTTTCGGCCCAAAAAACCCCCCTTTACGAATTTTTAGCAATATTTATAATTTTTTTGTCGAAAATTTAGAACAAAGGGGTATGTATGGAAATATTTTGCGATAAAAATTGAATTTTTCTAACTCCTTAATCCTTGGCAATATGGACTCAAAATTCACTCAAATATGTAAAATTATCCCTCTATCGACTGGTGAAGACTAGAACTTCTATCTTTCCTATTAGTCGAGTTATGAGTAATTTATGTTTTGAAAAGTGGATTTTCGAAAATTTCATGACTCAATTTGAAGGCGAAATAATGATTTTATCACAAAACTGATTGTGCCAGTCGATTTTTCGGCCCAAAAAACCCCATTTAACGAATTTTTAGCATTATTTATAATTTTTTTGTCGAAAATTTAGAAAAAAGGGGTATGTATGGAAATATTTTGCGATACAAATTGAATTTTTCTAACTCCCTTAATCCTTGGCAATATGAACTCCAAATTCACTCTAATATGTAAAATTGTCCCCTTTATCGACTGGTGAAGACTAGAACGTTCTATCTTTCCTATTAGTCGAGTTATGAGTATTTTTTGTTTTGAAAAGTGGATTTTCGAAAATTTCATGACTCTATTTGAAGGCGAAATAATGATTTTATCACAAAACTGATTGTGCCAGTCGATTTTCGGGCCCAAAAAACCCCTCTTCACAAATTTTTAGCATTTTTTATAATTTTTTTGTCGAAAATTTAGAACAAAGGGGTATGTATGGAAATATTTTGCGATACAAATTGGAATTTTTCTAACTCCCTTAATCCTTGGCAATATGGACTCAAAATTCACTTAAATATGTAAAATTATCCCCTCTATCGACTGGTGAAGACAAGAACGTTCTATCTTTCCTATTAGTCGAGTTATGAGTAATTTATGTTTTGAAAAGTGGATTTACGAAAAGTTCATGACTCAATTTGAAGGTGAAATAATGATTTTATCACAAAACTGATTGTGCCAGTCGATTTTTCGGCCCAAAAAACCCCCCTTACGAATTTTTAGCATTATTTATAATTTTTTTGTCGAAAATTTAGAACAAAGGGGTATGTATGGAAATATTTTGCGATACAAATTGAATTTTTCTAACTCCCTTAATCCTTGGCAATATGGACTCAAAATTCACTCAAATATGTAAAATTGTCCCCGTCTATCGACTGGTGAAGACTAGAACGTTCTATCTTTCCTATTAGTCGAGTTATGAGTATGTTTTGTTTTGAAAAGTGGATTTTCGAAAATTTCATCACTCTATTTGAAGGCGAAATAATGATTTTATCACAAAACTGATTGTGCCAGTCGATTTTCCGGCCCAAAAAACCCCCTCTTCACAAATTTTTAGCATTTTTTATAATTTTTTTGTCGAAAATTTAGAACAAAGGGGTATGTATGGAAATATTTTGCGATACAAATTGAAATTTTTTAACTCCCTTAATCCTTGGCAATATAGACTCAAAATTCACTCAAATATGTAAAATTGTCCCGTCTATCGACTGGTGAAGACTAGAACGTTCTATCTTTCCTATTAGTCCGAGTTTATGAGTATGTTTTGTTTTGAAAAGTGGATTTTCGAAAATTTCATGACTCTATTTGAAGGCGAAATAATGATTTTATCACAAAACTGATTGTGCCAGTCGATTTTCCGGCCCAAAAAACCCCCTCTTTACGAATTTTTAGCATTATTTATAATTTTTTTGTCGAAAATTTAGAACAAAGGGGTATGTATGGAAATATTTTGCGTTACAAATTGAATTTTTCTAACTCCCTTAATCCTTGGCAATATGGACTCAAAATTCACTCAAATATGTAAAATTATTCCCTCTATCGACTGGTGAAGACTAGAACGTTCCATCTTTCCTATTAGTCGAGTTATGAGTAATTTATGTTTTGAAAAGTGGATTTTCGAAAATTTCATGACTCAATTTGAAGGCGAAATAATGATTTTATCACAAAACTGATTGTGCCAGTCGATTTTTCGGCCCAAAAAAACCCCTTTACGAATTTTTAGCATTATTTATAATTTTTTGTCGAAAATTTAGAACAAAGGGGTATGTATGGAAATATTTTGCGATAACAAATTGAATTTTTCTAACTCCCTTAATCCTTGGCAATATGGACTCAAAATTCACCTAAATATGTAAAATTATCCCCTCTATCGACTGGTGAAGACAAGAACGTTCTATCTTTCCTATTAGTCGAGTTATGAGTAATTTATGTTTTGAAAAGTGGATTTACGAAAAGTTCATGACTCAATTTGAAGGCGAAATAATGATTTTATCACAAAACTGATTGTGCCAGTCGATTTTTCGGCCAAAAAACCCCCCCTTTACGAATTTTTAGCATTATTTATAATTTTTTTTGTCGAAAATTTAGAACAAAGGGGTATGTATGGAAATATTTTGCGATACAAATTGAATTTTCTAACTCCCTTAATCCTTGGCAATATGGACTCAAAATTCACTCAAATATGTAAAATTGTCCCGTCTATCGACTGGTGAAGACTAGAACGTTCTATCTTTCCTATTAGTCGAGTTATGAGTATGTTTTGTTTTGAAAAGTGATTTTCGAAAAATTTCATGACTCTATTTGAAGGCGAAATAATGATTTTATCACAAAACTGATTGTGCCAGTCGATTTTCCGGCCCAAAAAACCCCCTCTTCACAAATTTTTAGCATTTTTTATAATTTTTTTGTCGAAAATTAGAACAAAGGGTATGTATGGAAATATTTTGCGATACAAATTGAATTTTTCTAACTCCCTTATCCTTGGCAATATGGACTCAAAATTCACTTAAATATGTAAAATTATCCCCTCTATCGACTGGTGAAGACAAGAACGTTCTATCTTTCCTATTAGTCGAGTTATGAGTAATTTATGTTTTGAAAAGTGGATTTACGAAAAGTTCATGACTCACTTTTGAAGGCGAAATAATGATTTTATCACAAAACCTGATTGTGCCAGTCGATTTTGATTTTCGGGCCCAAAAAACCCCCCTTTACGAATTTTTAGCATTATTTATAATTTTTTTGTCGAAAATTTAGAACAAAGGGGTATGTATGGAAATATTTTGCGATACAAATTGAATTTTTCTAACTCCCTTAATCCTTGGCAATATGGACTCAAAATTCACTCAAATATGTAAAATTGTCCCCTCTATCGACTGGTGAAGACTAGAACGTTCTATCTTTCCTATTTGTCGAGTTATGAGTATTTTTTGTTTTGAAAAGTGGATTTTCGAAAATTTCATGACTCTATTTGAAGGCGAAATAATGATTTTATCACAAAACTGATTGTGCCAGTCGATTTTCCGGCTCAAAAAACCCCCTCTCTACGAATTTTTAGCATTATTTATAATTTTTTGTTGAAAATTTAGTACAAAGGGGTATGTATGGAAATATTTTGCGATACAAATTGAATTTTCTAACTCCCTTAATCCTTGGCATATGAACTCAAATTCACTCTAATATGTAAAATTGTCCCCTCTATCGACTGGTGAAGACTAGAACGTTCTATCTTTCCTATTA
>CANOBC010000059.1:0-36060 GCA_947563755.1 Lochmaea crataegi
GGGTATTTCTTTGAAATAAAATTACAACAAACATCAGCAATTATTGGTAACTTTAGAAAGTTAAATAAAGGCATTTTTAATATACAGAGCATTTCAACGAAAACTATCCACCCCACATAATTCTGAAGGTTACTTTTATGAAAAAATGAAAAAACGCGTCAAAAATCATATAAAGAGGGACGCCTTTTTGTTCATATGTAGACGTTATAACTTTAACCCCCTTCTCCCTATGGTCACTTCTATTTTTTTAAATATATATACATATATACATTATTGCATTGTTAAAATGGTTGAAATGCTCTGTATATTAAATATCATTCCACTCCCTCTGGTTGTTGCATATATTCTTATTTTTATTTTATATAAACTACAGTTGAATCATTGAACTTGTTTTCAACTTCTGGGATCATAATATTGAGGACCTGTTGTATTTATAGATATTTTTAGTTAATGAATAAATAAAATATTTGTAATATTTATATTAAAAGAAGACTAATAGTCCAAATTTTTATCTTTCGTTTTATCATTTCTGAGTATTTGACCTTTTCTATCAAAGAAAGAGGGTCAGTAAACGTTTATCTTTAAAACTATTTAATTACAAAACTTTTTTTATGTCGAAGATTACGACAAAAGTAACATTAAATTTACCACATTCCCAACAAAATAAGCAAAGAGATTTAAAACGATCATTTAACTGCCTGGTGACAATTCTTGGTGTTGTTCAAACTCAAAGAACAGTTGAAATAAGACTAAAGGAGCATTTTTTTATTGATATAAAATTACCTTATTAACTCTCTTTGGAAAACTGATTTTTCGAAAAATTATTTAAGTTCCAAAAAGTTTACATAGTATAGACTTAAAATAAAATCATAATATACACTTACCAGTAAACCCTACAGAGGTATCAAAATATCTGTATGTAGGTTTGGACAAAAGAAAACTTAAAAACTAAAAATATAATACAATAAAAGCATTTTAGAAATACTTAAATATCATCCTCTAGATGCTGGTAAATTTAAATATTCATAAAATAAAGTTACTAAAAATTGTAACAAGTGATGTAACAAATAAAATAGTAATATAAATTTATATATAAATATCAATATTTAATAATAATTATTAAGTAATAAGTAATAACAATATAAGTTTTTAAATAAAATTTATAAATTTGTTTTGATCCATTTATTTAATTTAAATTTAGAATTATTTTATTTGATATTATTTAATGTTTTTAATTAATTAGTAAGAGTTGAAAATGTTTGTAGCTTTGAAAATATTAGTTTTGGTGCCCTCAGCTTTATATACTTTATATACAATTTGTATTCCGAGTAATGCTTTTGGAGCTAGAATGTAAATCTTTCAATTTGTTATAATGATAAGTTAGTGAAATATATGCAAAAAGTTTATTCATATTTAGAGGCATTTTTTCAGTTATTGCATTATTATTAAAAACTATTTTAATCAATTTGAAGTATTTGTAGCTTATTTGAGTTTGTTGGGTAACAACAACCACCCCAAGCAATTATTCCGTAGTTAATAATACTGTGAAAAAATGCGTAGAAAATCAGTAGTAGGGTTTTAGATGACATAAATTTAGAAAACTAGGTACTTTCTTTTACTTATAACATATACTGAATATGATTTTCCCATCTCATTCTATAATCGAAGTATATGCAAGGTATTTACAAGATTCATCCCTGTTGATATTCCTACCATTGATTTTTACTGTAAAATTTTGAGGCGCACTATCACAATAATTTCCAAATGTCATATTAACAGTTTTTAACTAGGTTTAGAGATAGTTTAATTAGTGCTAGCAATTTGCAATCAAGGCAAGTTGATTATCCATTTTTTCTTCCAAAAGTGGCCTTTTTTTTTGAGAATTCTCTGTTAAAAATCAACAGAGTCTACTTCAGGTTAATTGGGAAGCCACCTACCTCCCAGGACTTTCGGGTCTTAATTCCTTAAGATCATTATTATAATTTTTATAATTAACGTTAGTTTCGTTGGTCGGTCTTTTTTCTAAACGAGTGTCCTCATTTAAATTCGTTATTTTTGAAATCTGTTTAAATAAAAATCTGTATAATTTTATAATTATCACTGTTGTCCGATGTTCCCAACGAGGGCGTTGAGATAAACTTCTTATCACATCCGTTGATGCTTCCTCTTTACGAACATTATCACTTAATTATCGGTTATTTTAAATATGGTTTAATGGAATTGATGGTCCGTCTTTTATGAAAATTGTTATTCACAGAAACATTTTTTCAAGAGAAGTTCCATGTATCAATAATAATAAGACACCCTGTAAATTCCGTATTTATTATACAGACGTAATAGCCTGAACCCAAAAAAAGATATTTTTCTTAAGTTTTATTATTTTTAAAAATATTGTTCTATCGCAACGGACTTAAAATGGCTTCTCAATACATCACCACCTAGTAGTCTAAATTCTCATTATTTCGTTTCTTAATATAGGTACCCTCATGAAAATCTGCTGTAAATAGGATATATTACCAATAGATGGCACAGTTAACTATACACAAAAATATTAAAAATAATAAACACATTTTTATAAAGTTGATTAAAGTTTTGGTAATATTTTCGAAGTTAATTGAAATACAGTGCGTTTATAAAGTAACGCATAGATTAATTAGATAAATAATAATTTATTTTTGTAAAACTGGTTGCCTATGAATACAGATAAGCCGCTACCTCTATGTAGTGGTGGTTGCCTACCGACACGTGATAAATTCACACTGGTACGAACGACAAACGAATAAAACGTGATTGAACTGAGCTTAGACGCGAACAAAACGAAAACATTCTCGGAATCTCAGCTGTCATTGTTACGATATAACAGACTGAAAGTTTACCGATAGACTAAAATTTTTGTTAAAGTAAATATTGATAATTATGGCAATAGTTTTTATGAATACGGTGTAGTTTTTAAGTGAATTTGTTTAGTTATTATTGTGTCTATAAACAATATATTCTGATATGGAGGACTTAAATATTGATATCTGCAAACTGCCCGAGGATGTAAGGGATAAACTGGCTGAACTGGACTTGGAACTGTCAGAAGGTAGGAATAGTTAAATAAACTAATTATAATCGATATTTATAAACAAATTTTAATTCTCTCAAATAAGTTCTATATTATATATTCATACATTATTATTATGCACTTGTCTGTATGAATGAGTGGAGCAAGGTGTGCAAGGTGGTATGTAGTTCCGTTTCTACATAATTTTATTTTGCACAAGTGATATAATAATTCCACGACTTCTTTAAATTGAGCATACACGTATATATTTAATGCGTGTAATGAAAAATTAACACATTAAAAGATAGTTGTAGAGGTTATGATGAGTCAAATAATAATTTTAGAGTGATTAGATACAGTGTAATCATTAAATCATTGGCTATAAATAAGGACTTTTTCTATTAGTATCTACGACAACAATAATTGAGTCAAAGATCAACTGTCTTGTCTTGTGTACTAAATTATTTCAACAAGGTGTCTGTCTTTTTTTCTTATTATGAGTCACTTTGCAAGGCTGGCCGAACAGGTAAAAGTTAAAAGTTTGTTCACTTCTTGTGGTTTGAGCACGCATTCTGTTTAATAAGCAATTTATTTAAATATCACCATGTCATTTTTAAGTTTTTTCATTCGTTAGAAAAAAAGTTGCACAAAATTGTTTGAATTTTACATTTACATTATCTCATTAATTTCTGTATATGATAATTTTTTGTACTAATAAGAGGAAGTCATTATTTAAATTTACCAAGGTAGGTATTTATATATTACCTGCAAGACATTATTTACAATAAAAATATTTTTTAAAGAACTTTGAAACTTGGTTAAAGTGTGGGTAAAATAATAATTGTATCCTTAGCACTTTAAAAAAAAAGTGGTGGTTTGACAGGAAACGTTTAAAACGTGATAAAATTAATTGGATGCCTTATACAGCGGTAATTAATATAATATTATTGTTCTTTATTTGGGTTGTTGTAAGCAATGTAAATTGTGGTATTATTCAAATATGTTATTTATTTTATTTATTTATAAAGGGGCATTACCCATTCATTTACAATAATTAACATTTTATCAGTACTACACTATAACATCATTTTTGTAAAAATATCAAGTAAAAATAAAAATAAAAAGACAACATTTAAATCTTTTAAAACAAAAGTTGAAAAATTAAAAAAAAAATTGAAACAAATATTTAAAATACATCCATATCCATTATACCCAATCTAAAAGAATCAAACGTATTCCTACTCTTATTTATCACAAAGTGATTATTAAAGAAATCTAATTCTGGTAAGCTATTTGCCAAACGTTTTGTTCTGGAATTATGACCTATATTCGTACGAGAGAGAGATCGATAGAATGTATTAGCTGATCTAGAGCTTCTTGCAGGAACCATAAAATTAATCTTACTAAGTAGGTATGGGCAGTTAGAAAAGGAATTTAATATTTTGAACATATTTTTAAGATCATTATGATCTCTTCGGGTTTTCAGATGAAATAGTTGGAACTTGTTGTAAAGGAGATTGAAATCATATCTATATTCATCTAAACGCGAAATATTAAATATTAAATGCTAGGTATCTTAAAAATTTACGTAGGACTTGCTCTATTTTGTGAATGTAGCATGCATATCCTGGATTCCAAACCGAAGATGCATACTCCAGAATAGGTCTGACAAGGGAATTGTATAGTAATCAGATTGCATAAATATTATCAAAATCTCTGGTAAATCTTTTGACAAAACCCAGCAATCTCAATGCTCTCGATACCATATAATCAATGTGGAAGGAAATCGTCAGAGACGAATCAATATATACTCCCAGATCTTTAATTACTGTTACCCATGATATAATGGAATCATTAATTTTATAATCACGTCCTACTCCTGGAAAAATATATGCAAAAACACTTATCAGCATTAAAGTTCCATGCCATTCAAATCACACCACTCAACCAGCCTGTTTAAATCAGATTGAAGCATTCTATAATCTTCGGCAGAATTAACATTTAAATAGATTTTAAGATTGTCTGCAAAACAAAGAAACTTACAGTACTTGAAATAAACATGAATGTCATTTAAAAAGATGCTAAATAGCAGAGGCCCTAAATGGGAGCCTTGAGGTACTCCAGAGGGGACAGTTTGCTCAAAAGAACCAAATGATTCACTTTATCAAACGCCTTAGAAAAATCTGTGTAAATTGCGTGCACTTCCCCAGATTCATCCAAGACCCCTGACAAAAAATGTACATGTATACGAGAGAAGAATCAACTCAGAGGCCTTACCCTTCTGAAAACCAATTTGTTCATCAATTATAGCTCCCTTAATTACTGAAGTCAAGTATTTTGTGATAATACACTCAAACAGCTAAATAATGAGTAGGTTAGGTTAGGTTTGTGGTGTTGGATCTTCCGACAGTCCAAGTCTTAGCATATGATGATTTAGACGACAGAGGCCTATTAGACAACGTGGATCATGCCTGCTATAGTCTATATAGGAAGCCTTTGAATGAACTAATCCTGGTATATTATGCTAGAAGTCTAAAGCTCTTCTTGCTGCCAGGTATTTAGTGTTTGTTTGGCAAAGCTTATTGCGAATTGTAGGTTCTGGTCCGATAAAAACCCTCCCTTGCAAGAGAGTCTGCCTTCTCATTGCCATCCAATCCAGACCAGCGATACTTTATTGTGTTCTCCTATTGAGGAGAGTCCTTTTTGGCAGTCTAATACCAATTTCGACGTTACACTTTAAGAGCTAAGTGCTTTCAAAGCTGCTTGGCTGTCCGAGAACTTTTTTATAGGTTTATGTGTGAGATTGGTTTGCTCCAATCTCTCCACACATGACTCAGTGGCGTAAATTTCCACCTGAACTACGGTTGCATAGGATCCTGGAGAGGTTGAAATTTCTGTCCTAGATCTGCGCCAGAGCCTGAGGGTGTTTTTGATCCATGTGTGTACCAACAATAGTTCATCCTTAAGGAGGACCCATTCGTCTCTATTTGGAATTAGGACGGTATAAGGCAGGTCGTAGTTTACTGTTGGAGGCATTATGTCAGAGGTCATTCCCAGAATACTGTGACTTTCAGTGTCCACTAGCATTCTGCTTTGCTCTGTATAAACCTGTTTTGTGCATTTAGAAATATGCGCAATTCTATATGTTGTACATCTACCCTCCCTTTCCGGAATATATATGGAGAGGAGGTAGGTCTAGAAGGATTTCCAAGGCTGCTGACGGTGTGGTACTGATGACACCAGTAATTGCTAGACAAGCCTGTTTCTGTATACTGTAGCTTTGCTTGGGGTAAAGCTTTTGAACACCAAGCAATATCCCCATGTGATTGGTCTAACAATCATCCCATATATCCAATTGATTTGTTTGGATTTTCCACAGATTCTGCGACATAATAATGAGTAACTAAGAGTAAGTTGTTGTTTAAACCTAACCTAACTAAAAAATGAGTCTTTGGTAGATATTTATTATACAGTACGAGGAAGGAACTTACTATTAATGAAAAATTTTAGTCCACGGAAAAAAATGAAAGGAAATTAATACGAGTATGAGTTATGAGTACATTTTTGGGGTTTTTCAGTGTAATATAAAAAAGAAAAGTTAAAAGAAATGAAATTGGGATGGGATAAAGTAAGATTTGTGATCGAAAGTCAAAAATAATAAACCTAATTTGTAACGCAAAATATAGTGCAAATTAATTTCAATTATTAAAATGAGGTTGTTACAAATGAACCGCGTAAAATGTTGAAATCTTGTTTGATTTGTTGGAATGTGAAATGTGGTGGAAATAATGAATTACCGCCGACAAATTGAAAATACATCGAGAGGAAATTTGTTATCGATCTCGATATTAATTTGTCGAGATATGTAGATGTAGAAGCGTTTTCATTTTCTTGATAATCCTACCATCAAATGGGAAATCTTAAAATGTTATTATTACACTGTAAATCCACGTCTCATCAAACTTCTACAGGGAGATTTCTTTTGAATTCTGCATCAATTTAATACAATTTTTTGAATGAAACACGCTGTAACTCGAGATGTTTTATCTACTTGGGTCAATTCTACATATTTCGAACAGTTGAAATATTTCCAATTGGTAATGAAACACCCTGTATATTAAATAAAAAGAAAATCAATTTGAGCTATTTGTATTCAAACCATAAATTTGTTCATTTAAAGGGAAAAAAAGGAAAATTGCTTTCTCCCATTATCTAAAAATTGCTTTAATCTTGTCGTTTTACATGTTGAAACGCCCTGTAGAATTTTATCGGACAAGTTAAATAGCGTGTCGACAACTCGAAGAAACGTTTTCTCGATAATATTATATGAACACTCCTAGGTTTTTCAACGTGAATCCATAAATAAATCTGTCGATCGACCAAGTCAAGCTAGATGTTAGCGGTTATAATGAATCATATAAAGTACCACTTTATCAACTAGTGGAATAATGAAAAATACAATCTTATATTCAACACCTTCCAAATTTTTTAAAATTAATTTCAATAATTTTTGACGTCACAGCTGCTGTCAGAGCGAAATGTCAAATAACTTTTTGAAGAAATCTGATTCTAAATGACTTTGATTGTGGATAAAACGTTGTGTTGCATTCGTGTTTTAGTTGCATTTTATCCTCCTGATATGAGGGAGAAAAGAGGGTACTTTCTATAGAGGTAGGAGGAAATAGTAGTTTATACAACAAGTGCGCAAAGCCGTAAGGCGAGTTCCGTAAATCTAGCGAGTGGGAAAAGTGCTTTGCGTACAAGTTGTACACAATATTTTTTCTACAACCACATTTATTAATGAAAGAAAAACAGTAATTTATATAGGTATTTTCTGAAAATGATTTAATGTTGTTTATTTCTTTCCAGTCCATAAATTTGTTATATTGTTTTTGATATTTCTCTTTCGAAACCTCAGGTTACAAATTTTCGGTTGCATTTCGAGCCTTTTCGACAATATCTGGAGGAGTATTTTCAGTGTCGGAATTAGACAACTAACTCAAAAGATAAATTTTGATCTTGTTTCATAATTCCTAAAATAATTAATAAATAAATAGTTTTCTTACTTTTGGTTTAAATTTAAAATTTGTAAGCTCAGAAATTCACTATAATAAATATGTTGAATTGTCCAAAAAATTTGACAGTTCATAGGTAGCTGTGTTTGACATTTCGGTGCGGAAAAGTGCCATAGCGTGTACTTTTCGCGTTACTTTTCCAACGGTTATCAAAGAAATTAAGAAAAGGTCTGCTTTGCGTATAAAAATTTTTGTAGAAAAGCGTGTTTTGCATAGTGGTTGTAGGAAATTAGATGCCATATCGAAACATAATTTTCAATTGTCCAAATCAGGTTTGGAATCAACTGGTACTTGTAAAGCAGCTTATTTTTCTTTAAACCTTGTATGGAAATCTCCATTTCTTCCGAAAACTCAGTTTGAATTATTTTTCAGGCATCAAAAACCTCATTCCTTTTCTAGTGAAGGATGTATGACGAAAATTGTTTTTAGTGACTCAGTCTGTATATTGTTTTATTTTTTTCGATTAGCAAGCTGTATTTTTTCAATTATCTGATTCAGTTTAATCATTTTAAAGTGTTGCATTTAATTTTTAAGAATTTCCAGTGATATCAAGAATGACTCAAAATTTGTGGTTCTTATAATATTATGCGTATTGACCCCATACAAGGTGCTAAGTTGGTATAAAAACCACTAATAATGTTGGATGCGTTGTTGGAACAGAGGTTTTCCGTGTAAACTGAAATACAGGGCGATATGTGAACCTTTGACTTTGAAAATTAGTCCGGTTTGTTGGTATAAAAAATTTCACCCTGTATATTTTATTGAAATAATTTTTTTTTTCAAATACAGAACTGAACTAACGTTGGGTTTGTTTAGAAAACGGAAGCACATTTTTATGGCTGTTTTAATTTAAATAAACATTATTTTTATGTTAAATGCACTTCCTGTGCTTATCAAACGAACACGAACTGGTGGTAGTGTTCGTTTTATTTGTTACGTTCAATGTGTGTTGAGAAACACGTAGTCGATTTATGATTTACTATATTTATTTTATTTGTAGTTTTTTTTTTTTGGAAAAAAGAATAATAAATGTTTTCTCAATATGTACATCAATTTTTCACCTATTTTGAAATTGTCATCCCCTTCATTATTTTTTCTCTAGCTTTCACCCTTTTCTCTAAATTAAAAAAAATATATATATAAATTTATTTAAAAAAATATATATAAATTTATTAAAAAAAATATATATAAATTTATTAAAAAAATTATTTATTATCAAATAATAAGTAATAATTATTATTATTATGATCCAAATTGGTGAAAAAACATCTTATAATATTCCTGTATATTCCAATAGAAATTTCTCTAACTATTTATTGATAAAAACAACTTTTTTACACATTTTATTTCATTATAATATTGGAATAAAAATGGCATCACTAAAATCCTTATTGATCTTAACTAGTAGCTAGTGCCGCCATCTAAAATCAAGTCTGCTAACGATATAAGTGATTCGCGTTATAGAAACGTGTTACAATATCCTTTCACGTTCGAAAGCTTGAACATAGATGACGCTGTAAGTTTCGTTTTGAAAATCTGATATACAAGGTGTTTTCAAATGACTCAACGTTTGCATGTAGATACCTTTCGTAAAATTGGACAAAATGATACAAGGATTGAGGGGTCTAGTCTATTTACTTTTCGAAATACAGGGTGTTAGAGTTATGAAAAATTAAATGTTTTAATTTGATAACTTCAAAATGGATGGATATATTGATTTGACATTTGGCAGGTCGTTTTTAAATGTAAAAGTGAATATTTTGATGGAAAAACATTTTTCAATTCTTGATCCAGTGGTGTACATTTGGAAGAATATGTCACCTTTCCCCTCTTTGAAGCTATTTTTATTTTATTTTGTATTCCTATTTGTTATTCCTTTTAATAATAATATTGAAAAATTATTTTGTTAGTTTTTTAGCTAGTTATTTCTTATTTAAAATTACAGGCAAAATTAGGTATTTTGGTTTTAAAAAACATATTTTTGTAAACCTGTTGATGGGGTAAATAAAAGAAAAATTCAAATTTGTAATATATTTGTAATTGATACATATTAGACGATTATAAAATTGATTAATTTCTAATAAAATAATAAAATTTTATATGCTACTGTTTACGACAATCCTGTTCAAGAACGCATTCTCCATTTGCAACGTTCCTCACATAACCTTCTTCACATAAACACTCATCATAACATATCAAAGGACAAATTTTTTCACAAGAACCTGGTTTAGGAACATAGCAAGTTGCTTCTGGGCAGCACGGCTTACATCCTGGATACTGGTTAGGACCACATTCACCTAAAACCGCCAAATTTAATTCATCACTCTTTGCAAAATATAAGCTCAAACGAAAATTTATTCATTTTACCTGAACATTCTGAGACGCAATTTCCAGTTTTGGGATCCCTTATGTAACCTTTATCACATTCGCATCTTCGTAGACAGTTTTTCTGGCAAGGTATGCCAGTGCCATTTGGATATCTGTAATAACAGCTACGCTCAGCTACGCATGGTGAAGCGCATGGGTTCAGGGTTTCATTAGGGCCACATATCTCTGCAAAACGTCATTATCTATCACATATATATTTACTTGGGTCACAATGTAAGCCAAATCTGTCAAATGTGTCATTCGTCATTACAAAACATCATTCTTTATTGTATAATCAAAAATTTATTTGGGTCACAACGTTAGCCAAATCTGTCAAATGTGTCATTTGTCATTGCATTGTCAAATGTGTCATTTGTTATTGCAAAACATCATTCTTTATTGTATAATCAAAAATTAATTTAGGTCACAATATTAGCCAGATCTGTCAAATGTGTCATTTGTCATTGCAAAACGTCATTCTATATTGTATATTCAGATCATTATTTGGGTCTTCATATCAGCCAAATCTGTCAAATGTAATTTTTATCATTGCATTGTCAAATGTGTCATTTGTCATTGCAAACCGTCATTCTATATTCAGATATTTACTAGGGTCACGTTGTTAGCCAACTCTGTCAAATGTATCGTTTTTTATTGCATTGTCAAATGCGTCATTTATCTTTGCAATGTCAAATGCGTCATTTGTCTTTGCATTGTCAAATGCGTAATTTTTTTTGCATTGTCAAATGCGTCATTTTTTATTGCATCGTCAAATGCGTCATTTTTTATTGCATTGTCAAATGCGTCATTTTTTATTGCATTGTCAAATGCGTCATTTACCTTTGCATTGTCAAATGCGTCATTGGTCTTTGCATTGTCAAATGCGTAATTTTTATTTGCATTGTCAAATGCGTCATTTTTTATTGCGTTGTCAAATGCGTCATTTATCTTTGCATTGTCAAATGCGTCATTTGTCTTTGCATTGTCAAATGCGTAATTTTTATTTGCATTGTCAAATGCGTCATTTTTTATTGCATCGTCAAATGCGTCATTTTTTATTGCATTGTCAAATGCGTCATTTTTTATTGCATTGTCAAATGCGTCATTTACCTTTGCATTGTCAAATGCGTCATTGGTCTTTGCATTGTCAAATGCGTAATTTTTATTTGCATTGTCAAATGCGTCATTTTTTATTGCGTTGTCAAATGCGTAATTTTTATTTGCATTGTCAAATGCGTCATTTGTCTTTGCATTGTCAAATGCGTAATTTTTATTTGCATTGTCAAATGCGTCATTTTTTATTGCATTGTCAAATGCGTCATTTTTTATTGCATCGTCAAATGCGTCATTTTTTATTGCATTGTCAAATGCGTCATTTTTTATTGCATTGTCAAATGCGTCATTTATCTTTGCATTGTCAAATGCGTCATTTGTCTTTGCATTGTCAAATGCGTAATTTTTATTTGCATTGTCAAATGCGTCATTTTTTATTGCATCGTCAAATGCGTCATTTTTTATTGCATTGTCAAATGCGTCATTTTTTATTGCATTGTCAAATGCGTCATTTACCTTTGCATTGTCAAATGCGTCATTGGTCTTTGCATTGTCAAATGCGTAATTTTTATTTGCATTGTCAAATGCGTCATTTTTTATTGCATCGTCAAATGCGTCATTTTTTATTGCATTGTCAAATGCGTCATTTTTTATTGCATTGTCAAATGCGTCATTTATCTTTGCATTGTCAAATGCGTCATTTGTCTTTGCATTGTCAAATGCGTAATTTTTATTTGCATTGTCAAATGCGTCATTTTTTATTGCATCGTCAAATGCGTCATTTTTTATTGCATTGTCAAATGCGTCATTTTTTATTGCATTGTCAAATGCGTCATTTACCTTTGCATTGTCAAATGCGTCATTGGTCTTTGCATTGTCAAATGCGTAATTTTTATTTGCATTGTCAAATGCGTCATTTTTTATTGCGTTGTCAAATGCGTAATTTTTATTTGCATTGTCAAATGCGTCATTTGTCTTTGCATTGTCAAATGCGTAATTTTTATTTGCATTGTCAAATGCGTCATTTTTTATTGCATTGTCAAATGCGTCATTTTTTATTGCATTGTCAAATGCGTCATTTACCTTTGCATTGTCAAATGCGTCATTGGCCTTTGCATTGTCAAATGCGTCATTTATCTTTGCATTGTCAAATGCGTCATTTTTTATTCCATTGTCAAATGCGTCATTTTTTATTGCATTGTCAAATGCGTCATTTGTCTTTACAAAACGTCATTCTATATTGTATGTTCAGATCATTATTTGGGTCTTAATATCAGCCAAATCTGTCAAATGTGTCATTTGTCATTGCAAACCGTCATTCTATATAGTATATTCAGATATTTACTTGGGTCACGTTGTTAGCCAACTCTGTCAAATGTATCATTTTTTATTGCATTGTCAAATGCGTCATTTGTCTTTGCATTGTCAAATGTGTCATTTGTCTTTGCATTGTCAAATGCGTCATTTGGTGTAGCATTGTTAAATGTCCGTTCATCCAATCTTTTTATGACTTACTTTTTCAATGACAAATTGAAATTTGATGAACATTTTTGTCTTACAAGGTGTCATTTGTCTTTGCATTGTCAAATGCGTCATTTTTTATTGCATTGTCAAATGCGTCATTTGTCTTTGCATTGTCAAATGCGTCATTTTTTATTGCTTTGTCAAATGCGTCATTTGTTATTGCATTGTCAAATGCGTCATTTGTTATTGCATTGTCAAATGCGTAATTTTTTATTGCAGTGTCAAATGCGTCATTTGTCTTTGCAAAACGTCATTCTATATTGTATATTCAGATCATTATTTGGGTCTTAATATCAGCCAAATCTGTCAAATGTAACATTCATCATTACATTGTCAAATGCGTCATTTGTCTTTGCATTGTCAAATGCGTCATTTTTTATTGCATTGTCAAATGCGTCCTTTATCTTTGCATTGTCAAATGCGTCATTTGTCTTTGCATTGTCAAATGCGTCATTTATCTTTGCATTGTCAAATGCGTCATTGGTCTTTGCATTGTCAAATGCGTCATTTTTTATTGCATTGTCAAATGCGTCATTTTTTATTGCATTGTCAAATGCGTCATTTTTTATTGCATTGTCAAATGCGTCATTTGTCTTTGCATTGTCAAATGCGTCATTTTTTATTGCATTGTCAAATGCGTCATTTATCTTTGCATTGTCAAATGCGTCATTTGTCTTTGCATTGTCAAATGTGTCATTTGTCTTTGCATTGTCAAATGCGTCATTTGGTATAGCATTGTTAAATGTCCGTTCATCCAATCTTTTTATGACTTGCTTTTTCTATGACAAATTGAAATTTGATGGACATTTTTGTCTTACAAGGTGTCATTTGTCTTTGCATTGTCAAATGCGTCATTTTTTATTGCATTGTCAAATGCGTCATTTGTCTTTGCATTGTCAAATGCGTCATTTTATATTGCATTGTCAAATGCGTCATTTATCTTTGCATTGTCAAATGCGTCATTTTTATTGCATTGTCAAATGCGTCATTGGTCTTTGCATTGTCAAATGCGTCATTTTTTATTGCATTGTCAAATGCGTAATTTTTTATTGCATTGTCAAATGCGTCATTTGTCATTGCAAACCGTCATTCTATATTGTATATTCAGATATTTACTTGGGTCACATTGTTAGCCAACTCTGTCAAATGTATCATTTGTCTTTGCATTGTCAAATGTGTCATTTGTCTTTGCATTGTCAAATGTGTCATTTGGTATAGCATTGTTAAATGTCCGTTCATCCAATCTTTTTATGACTTGCTTTTTCAATGACAAATTGAAATTTGATGAAAATTTTTGTCTTACAAGGTGTCATTTGTCTTTGCATTGTCAAATGCGTCATTTTTTATTGCATTGTCAAATGCTTCATTTGTCTTTGCATTGTCAAATGCGTCATTTTTATTGCATTGTCAAATGTCAAATCTTTTTATGACTTGCTTTTTTTTTTGACAAATTGAACTTTGATGAAAATTTTTG
This sequence comes from Lochmaea crataegi, assembly GCA_947563755.1. Classification (NCBI taxonomy): domain Eukaryota; kingdom Metazoa; phylum Arthropoda; class Insecta; order Coleoptera; family Chrysomelidae; genus Lochmaea; species Lochmaea crataegi. The sequence continues at coordinate 14,540 of CANOBC010000059.1, forward strand.
TCTTACAGGGTGGCACAAATAAATATTATAAATTATAAAAAAAATATTACCAGGACATTTTTCTTTAGGTACACATTGTCCAGTAATTTCGTCTCTAATTAAACCGTCTTTTGCGTTGCATTCACATCTCGGTATACATTGGGCCGAACATGCATTGCAAGTTGGTTTCGGTTTCGGATTTTGACAGGTGGGTTCCGGTACACATGACGAAGCACATTCGTTTAATACTTCATTTTTGTTACAATTAGCTGGTAAAAATATAAAATTCGTATGTAATAATATTTATAAACCTTTTTTGATTTCAATACTTACTTGGACATTGACTAAAAGGTACACATTTTCCGGTAGCATTGTCTCTTATATATCCATTGTTAAAATCACATTCGCACCTTTCAATGCATACTAATATACAAACAGTATTGGCTGGAGGTTTTGGAAATTGATTTTGGCAGGTTCTTTCTGGAATACAAGCTGAAGCACAGGAGACCCATACTTCTCTTTTCGGACAAATACCTTTTGATAAAAATATACATACAAATTTAGATAATTTAAAAGAACATTCTCATGAAATGATTCTCGGATATTCTAATTCACATTTTCCTCTCTGTTTAATAATTCAATTCCATTTACTGTTTGTGTCCCACTTTGTGGAATCTATTAACTGTCTTTAATTAATTTCTCTATTTAATGAAAAAATTAATGAAAATTCTGTCAAAATGACAGAAGTTACATTTTATCTGATGCCTACTTGATGGTTAATATTTTGGCTAGACCAAAAATAGTGACCAATCTTGTGATCGATTTGACTTAATATATATGAAAAGAAAAAAGAAGATATTTTTTGCAATATTACATTCAAAGATTTTTCTTTCTAAACTGTGCATAAAAATTTTTGTCAAAATTCTCCTCTTCCTCTTCTTCTGTTACCTCATAATTTGCTTATGTAACCTTATCCTCTTTTAGTTGGTTTTTGTTATAGGCTTCCAATTTTCTTTTGTTGATTCTGGCCATTACTTTGTTTCTTCTATTTTGATTGCTTATGCTGTTATATAATCTTTTATTATCTTGGCTATAGCACTTTCTATTTCCATCATCATTTCCTTTATCCACTCTGCTTTTTTCTTCTGGCATTTAGCCATTTTTTTCGCGTTTGATCTTTTTGTTCCTTTTTGATGTGAAACATCTATAGGCGGAGGGTAAACCTGATTTTTGGCGTGGCGAGAATTGCCGTGGCGACGCTCCGCCACGCTATATGATGGTACACCTATAGGTGTGAAAAATTGTCAAAAATGGTCACAAAATTTTGAAAAATTGTCAAAAATTTTGGAATATGGTCAAAAATTGCCAAAAATTTGGAAAAATGGTCAATAATTGTCAAAAACAGTCAAAATTTTGAAAAAATGGTTAATAATTGCCAAATATTTTCAAAAATTGTCAAAAATTTAGAAAAATGGTGAATAATTGTTAAAAATTGTCAAAAATGATCAATATTTTAAAATTTAAAAAAAAATGGTCAATGATTGTCAAATTTTTTGAAAAATGGTTAAAATTTTTGAAAAATTCTTAAAAATGATCAATAATTGTCAAAGAGGGTCAATAATTGTTAAAACCAATCAAAAATCGTCAAAAACTGTCAAAAATGGTCTAAAATTGTTAAAATTTCGAAAAATGGTTAATAATTGTCAAATATTTTCAAAAATTTGGAAAATGGTGAATAATTGTTAAAAATTGTTAAAAATGGTCAATATTTTAAAATTTTTGAAAAAATGGTCAATAATTGTCAAAAATTTTGAAAGATGGTTAAAATTTTTGAAAAATGGTTAAAATTTTTGAAAAATGGTTAAAATTTTTGAAAAATTGTTAAAAATGATCAATAATTGTCAAAGACGTCAATAATTGTTAAAACCAATCAAAAATCGTCAAAAACTGTCAAAAATGGTCTAAAATTCTAATCTAATCTAATAATTGCCAAGTATTTTCAAAAATTTGGAAAAATGGTCAATAATTGTCAAAATTTGTTAAAAATTGTCAAAAATGGTCAAAAATTGTTAAAATTTTGAAAAAATGGTAAATAATTATAAAAAAACTGTCAAAAATGGCCAATAATTTTTTAAAATTGTCAAAATTTTTGAAAAATGGTCAAAATTTTTGAAAAATTGTCAATAATTGTCAGAACCTGTCAAAAATGGTCAATAATTGTTGAAATTTGGAAAAATGGTTAAAATTTTTGAAAAATTGTCAAAAATGATCAATAATTGTCAAAACTGTCAAAATTGGTCAATAATTGTCAAAAATGGTCAATTACTGTTAAAATTTGAAAAAATAGTCAAAAATTGTCAAAATTTTGAAAAAATGGTCAAAATTATTGAAAAATTGTCAAAAATGGTCAATAATTGTCAGAATCTGTCAAAAATTGTCAAAAACTGCCAAAAATGGTCAAAAACTGTCAAAAATTGTTAAATATTTTAAAAAATGGTCAAAAATAGTCAATAATTATCAAAATCTTTGAAAGTTGTCAAAAATGGTCAATAATTATCAGAAACTGTCAAAAATGGTCAATAATTGTTAAAATTTTGAAAAATGGTCAAAAATTGTTGAAATTTTGAAAAATGGTCAAAATTTGTTAAAAATTTGGAAAAATGGTCAATAATTGTCAAAATTTGTTAAAAATTGTCAAAAATGGTCAATATTTGTAAAAATTTGGAAAAAATGGTCAATAATTGTCAAAAATTTTGAAAAATTGATAAAAATGGTCAATAATTGTCAAAGACGGTCAATAATTGTCAATACCAATCAAAGATTTAGAAAAAATATTTTTTTTAATTATTTTATAACAGAAACTTTTTTACTAATCCAAAGTTAAAATGCCACTAAACAGTCCCGATTTAACCTTATTTGACGGGCCACAGTGTTCAGAATTCAACATAATTATTGTTATTGTCTGTTGATTTTGGAAAATTTAAACAATTCTAGATTTTATTTTGATAAATAAATTAAATTTATATACATATACATACTGCGATTAGACAAAACGATATCAGTTAAAACTGAAAATAAAACACAGTAAACAATATTTTTCATTTTGAAACTTTTAAATTGTTTTACGTTTCATATTTTCCGTATTTATACAATATTTTTGTTTATAAAAGACTTGAACAAATATTGAAATTTTAATTGCACAATTTTCCTTTGTGAGTTTTATTTATTCAACTAATCCCCGTCATTGAACTTCCCTTTTTTAATACGGAAAGTATCTAGAATTTACTTAGTATAGTCGAGGAAATAGGACCAGAATCTGTCAAAAATTATGGTCAAAAATTGTTAAATATTTTAAAAAATATCCAAAAATTATCAAAATTTTTGAAAGTTGTCAAAAATAGTCAATAATTATCAGAAACTGTCAAAATGGTCAATAATTGTTAAAATTTTGAAAAATGGTCAAAAATTGTTAAAATTTTGAAAAAATGGTCAAAATTTTTGAAAAATTATCAAAATTTTTGAAAAATTGTCAAAAATGGTCAATAATTGTCAGAACCTGTCAAAAATGGTCAATAATTGTTGAAATTTGGAAAAATGGTTAAAATTTTTGAAAAATGGTCAAAAATGATCAATAATTGTCAAAACTGTCAAAATTGGTCAATAATTGTCAAAAATGGTCAATAACTGTTAAAATTTGAAAAAATAGTCAAAACTTTGAAAAAATGATCAAAATTATTGAAAAATTGTCAAAAATTGTCAATAATTGTCAGAATCTGTCAAAAATTGTCAAAAACTGTCAAAAATGGTCAAAAACTGTCAAAAATTGTTAAATATTTAAAAAAATGGTCAAAAATAGTCAATAGTTATCAAAATCTTTGAAAGTTGTCAAAAATGGTCAATAATTATCAGAAACTGTCAAAAATGGTCAATAATTGTTAAAATTTTAAAAATGGTCAAAAATTGTTAAAATTTTGAAAAATAGTCAAAAATTGTTAAAATTTTGAAAAAATGGTCAATAATTATAAAAAACTGTCAAAAATGGTCATTATTTGTTAAAAATTGTCAAAATTTTTGAAAAATTGTCAAAAATGGTAAATAATTGTCAGAACCTGTCAAAAATGCTCAAAAATGTGCATTAATTGTTGAAATTTGGAAAAATGGTCTGAAATGGTCAACGTTTTTGAAAAATTGTCAAAAATGATCAATATTTGTCAAAACTGTCAAAATTGGTTAATAATTGTCAAAAATGGTCAATAATTATTAAAATTTGAAAAAATTGTCAAAAATTTTGAAAAAATGGTCATTGATTATCAAAATTTTTCAAAAATGGTCAAAATTTTCGAAAAATGGTCATTCTATTGTGCATAAGAAGCAAGCTTTGACGTTTTATGAACTCCAAATGTTGGAGGTCAGTAATAGACAATAAGTTGAGTGGTTGCCCTTATGAATATTGGGTTTGTGTCAGTAGCGTACGTTTTTAGGGGACTTTAAAAATGGTAATTGCAATATTTCCGTAGATGTTTGACAAAATAAGGTAAAAGCGAAATAAAGATGCGTTTTTCATTGTGAACATTTACAGCGTTGTCAGATTGTTCATGAGATATGGAAATTATCAGAAAATAACTGGAGTAAACAATAAACGTGAATGTTGAAAATTTCACGATATATTAAATGAAAACTACGAAATTATCGATAAATTTATAGTTTTTTCGAAAATCGGTATACGCGACGACCAATAGTACACGCGCATAGTCAAAAATTCGTAGAGTCCATAATAATAGGAAGTTTGAGCTGGAATTTGAAATACATATTCTCAGAAAATGAAAGAATGTGGGAAAAAATCAGTAGGGTCGTATCTATGTCGTTTTGTATACAGGGGTATCAGAAAGTGGAGAATAAAAATTTTCGGAAAATTCAACTTTTTACCCTTAGACTTTAGGAAATAATAGGAAGTTTGAGCTGGAATTTGAAAGTAGAAAAGTCACAAACGACGCGGCAAGAGGCAGTATTTCTAGCAGTGATCATTTTACCCTGATTAATTGGTGGCTTCTTTATTTAAATTTTACCTCAAAATTTTACATTGAGGGACGTCTAAACCGAAAAAAGCAATATTGCATATACATTATTTTGTCAACAAAGCTTTTTTATTGATTTGGTTATCTTTAGAAGCGATTGTTTAACAAACTTAATTCTAGAGTTCATATAATAGCCTTCTTGGTGTGCGTCATTGATTGTTAATGTCCTTCGTAGCGGCAATGTGTCTTACGTCTTTTTCTAATGCCCCACTGACAGTTCTCGTCAGGTCTGTACTTTGTTGTTTACGGTCAATTATTATTAATGAAAAGTGAATAATAATCTTATTGTTAGCATTTTATTTATTTAAATAATAAAAATATGCCTAGATACACGGAAAAAGAGCAGCATCTTATTTTGAAAGTTCTCAAGTATTTTCAGTTAGAAAAAGATATCATTGATACCTTTAACTTCAGTGCACCAAATAAGTATTTTTTATATAAAAATCAGTGAAATTGATATAAAATAAGTTAATCCTATACAATAAGAATTATAAGTGAAGAATAACTTTTTCCATAAAACTTAAGAATAAAATAGGGTGCAGACTTAATTGAACACGCTGTATAATTCTTTTGCGGGACTATATTTACTAATATTAAATTATTTTAATTTGTAAATTGAATATAAAATTTGTTTTATTTTGCAGTGTTTTGATATCCCAAGTATTATTACCGTTTTTTTTCCAAATATATTTGTTAAATTTCATAATTTTTTTATAAACATTCCAATAAAAAAAAGTGTAACAACAAAAATAAAGGATTTACATTATCCGTAAATATTTAAACTGTGTTAAATAATAATCTAGGAACTTTTTTTTTAACTTTTTTTTAAACTATATAATTAAACTTTATAAAAATAATTGTTATTAATACTCACCCTTCGTCTTATTTTGACTGGAAACAGTGCCAATTACAACTGCGAACAACAAAAATAAAAATTGCACTTGCATTTTGTATTAAATAAATAATGAATTGCGATTCGAGCCGTATTTATATGAATTTTTTTGTAGATATCTACAGTAATTTACATAAAAATCCCTTTTATTAAAATTAATTGCAAACAATTGTTTATTTTCGTAACTGAATCTACTTAATATGTATCTATATTTTTTTGCGGTAAACATTCACTGAAAACTGAAAAAATCCCGTATTACTGACGCATATCCTTTAGTCCTATTTTAGGACATTAGTTCTTTTTCCTCTATCGGAAAACGCAAAAAACTGCATTTTTCGTTTTTTATTATTAGTTTCCTTAAAAAGTGTTCGATTTTGATGAAAATTTACTAGAAGGTAGCTTTGATAGTCACAAACAATGAAAAAAAATTTCAAATTTAAATATCGGAAATTTTTCGAGTTATGACGTTTTTCCGATAAAAAACAGTTTTTTTGGGGGTGGTGGAAAAAGACATTATTACGATTTCCGGCCAAAGTTGAGTTCCTAGAATAAAAATTTGATTATAAAAGTTGTAGATTTTAAGAAAATCTACAACTTTTTCATTAGTGACTTTTCCACATAACTTCAAAATTAGCTCGAAAAACGCAAAAACTGCATTTTTACTTTTTTATTTTTGGTTTCGTTAAAAAATGTTCAATTTTGATGAAAATTTAGTAGAAGGTAGCTTTGATAGTCACAAACCATGAAAAAAAATTTCAAATTAAAATATGGGAAATTTTTCGAGTTATGACGTTTTTTCGGTAAATCACACTTTTTTGGGGGGGTGGAAAAAGACATTATTGCGATTTCCGGTCAAAGTTGTGTTCCTATAATAAAAAGTTGGTTATAAAAGTTGTAGATCTTGAGAAAATCTACAACTTTTTCATCAGTGACTTTTCCACATAACCTCAAAATTAGCTCGAAAAACGCAAAAACTGCATTTTTCGTTTTTTATTTTTGGTTTCGTTAAAAAATGTTCTATTTTGATAAACATTTAGTAGAAGGTAGCTTTGATAGTCACAAACCATGAAAAAAAAATTCAAATTGAAATATTGGAAATTTTTCGAGTTATAACGTTTTTTCTGTAAAACACACTTTTTTGGGGGGGTGGAAAGACATTATTGCGATTTCCGGCCAAAGTTGAGTTCCTAGAATAAAAAGTTGTAGATCTTGAGAAAATCTACAACTTTTACATCAGTGACTTTTCCACATAACCTCAAAATTAGCTCAAAAACCGCAAAAAACTGCATTTTTCGTTTTTTTATTTTTGGTTTCGTTAAAAAATGTTCTATTTTGATGAAAATTTAGTAGAAGGTAGCTTTGATAGTCACAAACCATGAAAAAAAATTTCAAATTAAAATATTGGAAATTTTTCGAGTTATGACGTTTTTTCGGTAAAAAAACACTTTTTTGGGGGGTGGAAAAAGACATTATTGCGATTTCCGGCCAAAGTTGAGTTCCTAGAATAAAAAGTTGATTATAAAAGTTGTAGATTTTAAGAAAATCTACAACTTTTTCATTAGTGACTTTTCCACATAACTTCAAAATTAGCTCGAAAAACGCAAAAACTGCATTTTTCGTGTTTTATTCTTAGCACGATATCATTTCGCAACGTGATTGAAAAATCACGATATCGCTCATCACTATAGATAACGCCACTTGCCGCTACCACTAAAAATCCCTTATCGCAAGGTATCGATACACTACAAATTTATCGATACTTGGAATGCATCGAAAAGCATAGTATCGATACAAAATATCGAGTATTGGAAGTAAAAGTATCGATACACTGGAATATCGGATAGTATCGCGCATCCCTATCTTTAATTGTCTTAGTCTTACTAGATATTTCCAAAGACCAATTTTTTTCCGCTGTCGAAGTTTGAAAATAGCAACGAGTTGATAATTCCCGGATAATACATTACTAAGTATCGGTTAGCATCCCTCTAAATCAAATATTGATATAACGTCGATATTGCGAATCACAATAATGCCGCACTGTCAATATCAGCGACCTATTTCCAATACCAGCTGCGTTTCAGATTTCCCTCTAGTAATCAGATTAACTCTCCCATATTAGAAACAATCCCGGATAATTCAACTCGACAAATATTTTTGTCATAAAATATTCTCTCTATCCCTGCCGTCGAGGACTTTTGCAAATACTCCGTACGTGCCGTTTTATTTCGTGCTGTCTTTTCTTGTGTTCTGTGTGTCGCATGGTGCTGTTTCTCTTATAAATTACGTACAGGAAAAGTGGGGCAATTCCCTAGGTTTGCTAGGAGTCGAGGGGAAAATTCAACTGGCACCGAATCGTTCCTTCGTTACTTATCAGGACTAGGGGATTTCTGGTTAGAGCCAGCAGTTAGCTTCTCACTCACGTCGATTCATTTCCTTCTAGACCTTGAACCAGCTCAATTTTGTCGACTATAGATATGATCGGGTTGAAATATCAACATCGACTGTTACTAGCTGAGCTAGCCTCGTAAAAACCAGTGAGATAATGCATTTAGGCGCGAAGTGTGCGTTTGGTCACGCCTTCTTCAACTACCGAAGAATAATAGTAAATATTGCAAGGCGCCGATCAGCCGCCAAGGAAAAGAAAACTAAGGTAGAAGTGTTTTGGAGGCAGTGGCGCGCCGGTAGGGATTTCGAATGAAAATAAAAGAACTAAAATATAACTCTACATGAATACAAAGGAACTAACATATAAATATACAAATTGTTGAACGTGTGGTTTCAACAGCAGTTCTATGCAGTTCTAGCGGTTTCTATGCTTCCATTTCTATCGGTCATTCCGTACACCTCAAGGAAACCTACAAGAACTTCGAATTGGTTGTTTGCAAATTGAATTATAAAGACCCGAGGTTGGCAAGTGTGCGGTTATTTAAAAATCTTGCTCGGACAACAATCTGGGTTTACCAAATTCCCTTGATTTTTGTGTCTAAGGGATAGTAGAGACCGAGCAAATAACTGGACCAAAAAGTGTTGGCCTCCGAGGGAGCTTAAGGTTGGCGAAAAGAACTTTGGTGCCTCCTCATAAAGTTCTTCTACCACCGCTTCACATAAAGCTGGGATTGATGAAGCAATTTGTAAATTCACTTCCAAGAGATGAAGATTGCTTCAAATATCAAAGTTTCCATGTCTCTCGGAGACAAAGTTGAAGAAAGGTGTTTTCATTGGACCAGATATAAGACGTCTTATGGCTAATCCACAATTCAACACAACCATGGCGGATCCTCAAAGAGAAGGGTTGATTGCATTTAAAGAGGTCATAGTGAAATTTTTAGGCAATAACAAAGCTCCCTTGGATGCCACTTAAATTTTGGATCAAAATGGAACAAAACTTCTAATGCGACTGTTGGGGCTGTGTCCATAGCTCGCTTGGCTTTCCTTTGGATGCCACTTAAATTTTGGATCAAATTGGAACAAAACTTCTAATGCGACTGTTGGGGCTGTGTCCATAGCTCCCTTGGATGCCACTCAAATTTTGGATCAAAATAGAACAAAACTTCTAATGCGACTGTTGGGGCTGTGTCCATAGCTCCCTTGACTTTCTTTTGGATGCCACTTAAATTTTGGATCAAAATGGAACAAAACTTCTAATGCGACTGTTGGGGCTGTGTCCATAGCTCCCTTGGATGCCACTTAAATTTTGGATCAAAATGAAAAAAACTTCTAATGCGACTGTTGGGACTGTGTCCATAGCTCGCTTGGCTTTCCTTTGGATGCCACTTAAATTTTGGATCAAATTGGAACAAAACTTCTAATGCGACTGATGGGGCTGTGTACATAGCTCCCTTGACTTTCTTTTGGATGCCACTTAAATTTTGGATCAAAATGGAACAAAACTTCTAATGCGACTGTTGGGGCTGTGTCCATAGCTCCCTTGACTTTCTTTTGGATGCCACTTAAATTTTGGATCAAATTGGAACAAAACTTCTAATGCGACTGTTGGGGCTGTGTACATAGCTCCCTTGACTTTCTTTTGGATGCCACCTAAATTTTGGATCAAAATGGAACAAAACTTCTAATGCGACTGTTGGGGCTATGTCCATAGCTCCCTTGACTTTCTTTTGGATGCCACTTAAATTTTGGATCAAATTGGAACAAAACTTCTAATGCGACTGTTGGGGCTGTGTCCATAGCTCCCTTGGATGCCACTTAAATTTTGGATCATAATGGAACAAAACTTCTAATGCGACTGTTGGGGCTGTGTCCATAGCTCCCTTGACTTTCTTTTGGATGCCACTTAAATTTTGGATCAAATTGGAACAAAACTTCTAATGCGACTGTTGGGGCTGTGTCCATAGCTCCCTTGGATGCCACTTAAATTTTGGATCATAATGGAACAAAACTTCTAATGCGACTGTTGGGGCTGTGTCCATAGCTCCCTTGACTTTCTTTTGGATGCCACTTAAATTTTGGATCAAAATGGAACAAAACTTCTAATGCGACTGTTGGGGCTGTGTCCAAAGCTCCCTTGGATGCCACTTAAATTTTGGATCAAAATGGAAAAAACTTCTAATGCGACTGTTGGGGCTGTGTCCATAGCTCCCTTGACTTTCTTTTGGATGCCACTTAAATTTTGGATCAAAATGGAACAAAACTTCTAATGCGACTGTTGGGGCTATGTCCATAGCTCCCTTGACTTTCTTTTGGATGCCACTTAAATTTTGGATCAAATTGGAACAAAACTTCTAATGCGACTGTTGGGGCTGTGTCCATAGCTCCCTTGGATGCCACTTAAATTTTGGATCATAATGGAACAAAACTTCTAATGCGACTGTTGGGGCTGTGTCCATAGCTCCCTTGACTTTCTTTTGGATGCCACTTAAATTTTGGATCAAAATGGAACAAAACTTCTAATGCGACTGTTGGGGCTGTGTCCAAAGCTCCCTTGGATGCCACTTAAATTTTGGATCAAAATGGAAAAAAACTTCTAATGCGACTGTTGGGGCTGTGTCCATAGCTCCCTTGACTTTCTTTTGGATGCCACTTAAATTTTGGATCAAAATGGAACAAAACTTCTAATGCGACTGTTGGGGCTGTGTCCAAAGCTCCCTTGGATGCCACTTAAATTTTGGATCAAAATGGAACAAAACTTCTAATGCGACTGTTGGGGCTGTGTCCATAGCTCCCTTGGATGCCACTTAAATTTTGGATCATAATGGAACAAAACTTCTAATGCGACTGTTGGGGCTGTGTCCATAGCTCCCTTGACTTTCTTTTGGATGCCACTTAAATTTTGGATCAAAATGGAACAAAACTTCTAATGCGACTGTTGGGGCTGTGTCCAAAGCTCCCTTGGATGCCACTTAAATTTTGGATCAAAATGGAAAAAAACTTCTAATGCGACTGTTAGGACTGTGTCCATAGTTCGCTTGGCTTTCCTTTGGATGCCACTTAAATTTTGGATCAAAATGGAAAAAAACTTCTAATGCGACTGTTGGGACTGTGTCCATATTCGCATGGCTTTCCTTTGGATGCCACTTAAATTTTGGATCAAATTGGAACAAAACTTCTAATGCGACTGTTGGGGCTGTGTCCATAGCTCGCTTGGCTTTCCTTTGGATGCCACTTAAATTTTGGATCAAATTGGAACAAAACTTCTAATGCGACTGTTGGGGCTGTGTCCATAGCTTCCTTGGATGCCACTTAAATTTTGGATCAAAATGGAACAAAACTTCTAATGCGACTGTTGGGGCTGTGTCCATAGCTCCCTCGGATGCCACTTAAATTTTGGATCAAAATGGAAAAAAACTTCTAATGCGACTGTTGGGATTGTGTCCATAGCTCGCTTGGCTTTCCTTTGGATGCCACTTAAATTTTGGATCAAATTGGAACAAAACTTCTAATGCGACTGTTGGGGATGCGTCCATAGCTCCCTTGGATCTCCTTTGGATGCTACTTAAATTTTGGATCGCCCCAGCTTGAGTCTTTGGCAACCATAGCCCCGAACCATATGCTGCGATCTGGACACAGTGACGCGCTACATTGATTGTTATGTAGGGGGCCAGGATTGTGACCAGCGACTGGTTTTGAGCGTTTTGAAGACGCCGCGGAAAAAAACGCTCCTTATAGTTTCTTCCATATAATTTAAATAAGAAAATTTTCTCAATTTTTAATTTTATACTCCCGAATACCGGTTGTAAAATTTGAAAATTCGACTCTGATATTGCCTCTTTTATGCGATAAAACTTTTAAATCTAATTTTTCTCTAGAGAAAACACTGTTATAGAATATGAATGTTTCCTAGCTTCATAAATTTTTAAAGATACAACACATTCATGTTACTGCTTTTGAAAACGTACAGCATAGGATAACGAAATTTATCGGACAGAGTATCTATTTCATACACTTTTATGTTCGGTAAAGCCGCCTTCCTTTGGAAGCTTTTAATGGGCAATCTAGCATTGTTATTTTTTGAATTATGCGTTTTATATTCTTTCGATTTATTAATAAGTTGGGAATTCTTTGATATATAGACTTATATGGCAACACTGTTGACAGATTTATACAGGCAAAGAGACCTAAAAACGGGGGCAATCGATACCCTCTATGATTTCACTGTAATTATTATTATGTGTTTGGATTATTGCAGATTAATATCCACGCCCATGGACGACTTTTTTGCTGGTTGTTTGCTATGACCAGTTATTCTCTGATCGTTTCTGATGCGGTTGGAAAATACCTTAAACATACTAACATTCTAGTTCCAGTATTTACCTTTGAATGGGTTTTTATCTACTTAATATTGGAATAATTAATAATAAACTATAATTCTAAAGTCTTGCAAATAGGGCTAGTCCTTTTTTATGATCATACATGCTTTCTTTCGCCGTAAATTTTATGCACCATTCGTCGTAAACTACTTTGAATGAGAGGTGTAACATATGACCAGAAATATAAGAAGGTCATAAATCACCAACCACTCGAGTTATCAGCAGGCGGTCGATTCTACGCAGAGTTGCACCTGCCCTAGCCATTAAATTTTGTTTTATGATGAGATAATTATTAAGAAAAATCAACATAAATTTGGATAGACTGTTTGTTTCTGATAATTCTAGTTTTAACGTCAATTAATATCAATTTACGACGTGCAAAAATCTAGTAGCTTTTCGTTTCGTACATTTTATATGGGTTTTTTAAAAGAAAAATGTGAGCGGTCGTCGGACCGCCGACAGAAGTTTGCTTCTTATGCACAATAGAATGTGAGGTTGGGAAAACCATCAATAAAAATACGCGCAATAGAATGCGAGATTGGGAAAACCATCAATAAAAATACGCGCAATAGAATGCGATGTTGGGAATTACATTAGGCTCAGTACGTTCTACTAAGTTTTATTTTGTAGCCGTCAGACGGCGGTAGTAGGTAATCCCATAGCAAACAGCAACTGACCTTTCTATATGCGTGGGCGTACATGCTCCCTGGCATTTAAGTATAGCCTGCGTCTCTCTCCCTCTCTCTCTCCCGCTCTCTCTCTCTCTCTCTCTCTTTCTAATGAGTCATCGCGTGACGAACGCTTTTTCGTAACATCACACGCTTCAATTTAAATTTCATTGGATTAGTGGATTATTCAGAAATCTGGCAACACTGTTGCGTGACGAACGCTTTTTCGTAACATTATACGTTTCACGAGTTTACTAGCCTTCCCAAAAGTTCTATGTCGTGCAAAAAGAAGCAAGCTTCAAAAATGGTACGACCCTCGTAATATACTGCTCCACTCACATAAATTCGAACAATTCCAATTGTTTTACGTCCTACGAACGCGATTTGAACGTTATACAATAACGAAAAGATCGAAATTCTTTTGGTATTCAGGATTTGTTCAGCAATTTTCTCCAATCATATTATTATTATTATTACTTTAGTGGGCTCTAAGATGTTCAGGCGTTGTTATATATATAGTAGCTTGTTGTAAACACTACGATAGAGACTTTATAGTATATTTGTGTTACCAGAACCGGTTTCAGATAATTTACTTCAACTCGAATACAGTGTTTTTTTTTTTTAATTTTTCCAGCTTTCTGGGACTCTCTGTATATCTACTATTCGATTAATTGAATGAATCGAATCAACACGTACCACTTAACGAAATCGCCATCTGGATTTCAATCGGTTACATGAAAACCTTTAGTTTCTGACGTATTGTTACTCTGTATTCCACACCTAATTCGCAATATCTCATTGTACGTGATGATATATATATATAGGTGGTAGAAAACCACAATGCAGAATGGGGACGTGACCGATTTTGCTGACAATTTATTAAAACACCAAATCGCTTTCGGTGTAGTAACCGAATTATAAAAATTTATTACCAAAATTTACAACAAACAATAAAAAAAATTGTGACACGAAAAATCCGTTTATCAAAGAATAAACATATTATTCTAACGCTTTTTTCAAAAACAATGACCGTTTAAGTGTAATTCTATGTCTGTGGGGGCATGTAGCCCGGGAAGTAGTTGTTTCTTCATAGTTGAACCGTTACTGTTGTAAAGCGTTAGAATAATATATTTATTCTTCGATAAATAAAAAGTACCAAACTGTTATTTTTTTTCCAGTGTACGTTTTGGTATACTTTTTCTAGTTTTCGGACTTAAAAAAACAAGACTAATGTGCTACAGTCTAGTATAGTGCATTACGAGTTGTTTTATTCATCTTATTCTTTTCACGTGTTCTTTATAAATTAGTCCTAACAAATCCTATAAAAAAAAAGGTGAGCGGTCCTCGGACCGCCGACAGAAGCTTGCTTCTTATGCACAATAGAATGACCATTTTTGACCATTTTTCGTAAATTTTTGGCCATTTTCCAAAAATTTTGACCATTTTTCAAAAATAATTTTTGACAATTATTGACCAATTTTGACAGTTTTGACAATTATTGATCATTTTTGACAATTTTTCAAAAATGTTGACCATTTCAGACCATTTTTCCAAATTTTAACAATTATTGACAATTTTTCAAAGATTTTGACAATTTTGAACAATTATTGACCATTTTTTCAAAATTTTGACAATCTTTGATCATTTTTGACAATTTTTCGAAAATTTTGACCATTTTTGACAATTATTGACCATTTTTTCAAAATTCTAGGCAATTTTCTCAAATTTTAACAATGATTGACCATTTTTGACAATTATTGACCAATTTTGACAGTTTTGACAACCATTGATCATTTTTGACAATTTTTCAAAAATGTTGACCATTTTTAGACCATTTTTCCAAATTTTAACAATTATTGACCATTTTTGACAGGTTCTGACAATTATTGACAATTTTTTATAATTTTTAACAATTATTGACCATTTTTGACATTTTTTGACGAATTTTGACAATTATTGACCGTCTTTGATAATTATTGACCATTTTTGACAATTTTTCAAACATTTTAACATATTTGGCAATTATTGATAATTTTATCAAAAGTTTTGACCATTTTTCAAAATTTTAACAATTATTGACCATTTTTGACAGTTTCTGACAATTAATGACCAATTTTGACAATTTTTCAAAAATGTTGCCCATGTTTCGAAAATTTTGACAATTTTCAACAATTATTGACCATTTTTGACATTTTTTTATAACTATTGACAATTTTTTCAAAATTTTAACAATTCTTGACCATTTTTCAAAATTTTAAAGATTATTGGCTATTTTTGACCATTTTTTAAAATATTTAACGATTTTTGACAAATTCTGACAATTATTGACCATTTTTCAAAAATTTTGACAATTTTTGACAAATTCTGACAATTATTGACGATTTTTCAAAAGTTTTGACAATTATTGATCATTTTGGACAGTCTTTTATAACTATTGACCATTTTTTCAAAATTCTGACAATTTTTGAAAATCTTTGGCAATTATTAACCATTTTTTCAAAATTTTCCCAAATTTTTGACAATTTTTGAAAATATTTGGCAATTATTAACCATTTTTTCAAAATTTTGACAGTTTTTGACAATTATTGACCAATTTTCCAAATTTTTGACCATATTTCAAAATTTTCGTAACATCACACGTTTCACGAGTTCACTAGCCTTCCCAAAAGTCCTATGTCGAGCAATAAGAAGCGAGCCTCAAAAAGCTCTTTACTGATCAGTAATCATTATACAATGTGTAACGATTATTGGAAAATCCGAATTTTAAAAAAATCACACGATGTTATGACAATTTTTCAAAAATGTTGACCATGTTTCAAAAATTTTGACAATTTTCAACAATTATTGACCATTTTTGACATTTTTTTATAACTATTGATTATTTTTTTTAAATTTCAACAATTCTTGACCATATTTCAAAATTTTAAAGATTATTGGCCATTTTTGACCATTTTTTTTTAATATTTAACGATTTTTGACAAATTCTGACAATTATTGACGATTTTTCAAAAGTTTTGACAATTTTTAACAATTATTGATCATTTTGGACAGTCTTTTATAACTATTGACCATTTTTTCAAAATTCTGACAATTTTTGAAAATATTTGGCAATTATTAACCATTTTTTCAAAATTTTGAGTTTTTGACAATTTTGGACAATTATTGACCATTTTCCCAAATTTTTGACAATTTTTGAAAATATTTGGCAATTATTAACCGTTTTTTCAAAATTTTTACAGTTTTTGACAATTATTGACCATTTTTCCAAATTTTTGACAATTTTTGAAAATATTTGGCAATTATTAACCATTTTTTCAAAATTTTGACAATTATTGACCATTTTTCCAAATTTTTGAGCATATTTCAAAATTTTCGTAACATCACACGTTTCACGAGTTCACTAGCCTTCTCAAAAGTCCTATGTCGTGCAATAAGAAGCAAGCTTCAAAAAGCTCTTTTCTGATCAGTAATCATTATACAATGTGTAACGATTATTGGAAAATCCGAATTTAAAAAAAATCACACGATGTTATAACAATTTTTCAAAAATGTTGACCATGTTTCAAAAATTTTGACAATTTTCAAAAATTATTGACCATTTTTGACATTTTTTTATAATTATTGACAATTTTTTCAAAATTTTAACAATTCTTGACCATTTTTCAAAATTTTAACGATTATTGGCTATTTTTGACAATTTTTAAAAATATTTAACAATTTTTGACAAATTCTGACATTTATTGACCATTTTTGACCATTTTTCAAAAATTTTGACAATTTTTAACAATTATTCATCATTTTGGACAGTCTTTGATAACTATTGACCATTTTTTCAAAATTTTGACAGTTTTTGACAACTTTTGACAATGATTGACTATTTTTCCAAATTTTTGACAATGTTTGAAATTATTTGGCAATTATTAACCATTTTTTCAAAATTTTGGACAGTCTTTGATAACTATTGACCATTTTTTCAAAATTTTGACAACTTTTGACAATGATTGCTATTTTTCCAAATTTTTGACAATTTTTGAAAATATTTGGCAATTATTAACCATTTTTTCAAAATTTTGACAGTTTTTGACAATAATTGACCATTTTTCCAAATTTTTGACAATTTTTGAAAATATTTGGCAATTATTAACCATTTTTTCAAAATTTTGGAAAGTCTTTGATAACTATTGACCATTTTTTCAAAATTTTGACAATTTTTGAAAATATTTGGCAATTATTAACCATTTTTTCAAAATTTTGACAGTTTTTGACAATAATTGACCATTTTTCCAAATTTTTGACAATTATTGGGAATTATTAACCATTTTTTCAAAATTTTGGACAGTCTTTGATAACTATTGACCATTTTTTCAAAATTTTGACAGTTTTTGACAATGATTGACTATTTTTCCAAATTTTTGACAATTTTTGAAAATAATTGGCAATTATTAACCATTTTTTCAAAATTTTGACAGTTTTTGACAATTATTGACCATTTTTCCAAATTTTTGAAAATATTTGGCAATTATTAACCATTTTTTCAAAATTTTGACAGTTTTTGACAATTATTGACCAATTTTCCAAATTTTTGACCATATTTCAAAATTTTCGTAACATCACACGTTTCACGAGTTCACTAGCCTTCCCAAAAGTCCTATGTCGAGCAATAAGAAGCAAGCTTCAAAAAGCTCCTTACTGATCAGTAATCATTATACAATGTGTAACGATTATTGGAAAATCCGAATTTAAAAAAAAATCACACGATGCTATGTGTTGATAGTTAATGGTCCAACTGACAAAAAAATAAATTACATCTTTCACTCAGTAGCATTGATTGGATGAATTCTATCCAAAAATAATTAATTGAAAAATATGTTCTATCGAGTGGTCACCTAGATCTCCAGACTTACCACGTTACGATTTTTTTGTGTAGAGATATTTTTAATAGAAATTTAATTTAAATGTCAAAATATTTTTATTTACGACATAAATATTTTAAATCATCATCAGAGTAGCGAGGCTTTTACAACAGACTACAATTTAAAAATTAACCCCGAAATTTTTTATTAATTTAAATTACAACAGGTATAGGGGGATTTTTTTTTAATTAAATTAATGATAAAAATGATAAATATTCAAGACATGATAATTCATAACGTTGGAAATTTTTATGTGGGGAAATATAAAAAAAATTAAAATAAATTTCATATACAGAGTTTATATATTTCGTAAATAAGTAAAATTTTTCTCTAAGCTTGTTATTTTGTGAGATGCACATTTTATATGAAGTACTACAAATATTTTTAGCACCTCTTACCGTTTTTAGTCCTGAGACAAAGTAGAGTCCAGTAATGGGACTGCCGAAAGAAGTGAAAACACCAATAAATGAATTCCTTTTAAAAATTTTATTGTAATCCCATCGTAAATGGAATTTTTTACAAAAAAAATACACATATATACATAGTATACACGTAAAGTGTGACTATGATTTATGCAACACTATATACGCTTCATTGTTAATTGTGTTGCATAACCAAAAGTATTGTGTGATGACCGGTGTGAAGATAGCAGCCATCGAAAAACATTCAACTTTTATCACTATTTTTTTATTATTATTAGGGGTAGAGGTTGTCGAGCGGTCTGAATGATTTAGTCACCGACAAATGTATCCTTTAATGTGAATTAATAATTAATAATTTCATCAAGAATTACTAAAAACATAACACATAACTCTCCGACATCGAATATCGAATGTTTTAGAAAATGTCAACTGTCAACAGTCGACCACAGACTAACACCGGAGAAGCAGCACTCTTAATATTGTAACCTAACATTATCAATAATCAGAGAAAATAAGGAACTAAAATTTTGATTGTTTAACCTTTATCTACTACAACCTTGACCGCAGCGGGTTGCCTGCCAACTTCAAACAAGTGAACCACTTCCTTAATTAAAAATGTCTGCCGTGGTCGTATTATATATTTTGCGTGTCGTAAATTTGAAGATTTTCGTTAAAAACACCGAAAAAATTTAGAAAGAAAAGTGTGTGTGAAATTGTGTAAAATAGTGTTTTTCTTCCCAGTAAAGATTTTTCTACGATTCCACTAAGGTAAAACTTTTTTTTTGCTCGTTTTTTCTTTACTAACCAAACAAGTATATTTCTAATGGTTTTAATTTGAGTGTGTGAAAATAGAGAATAATGTATATATGTATTTTTTAAAATAAAAATGCAATGGCTTTTTAAAATTATTATTAAAATCTTGCAGACATCTAATGTTTTATTTTTATTTAGTTAATGGAAAAATACATTGTTAGACTCCGTAACATGTCAGGACAATGATTATAATAAACATTATTTTTTGTTTTTTTTAATGATAAGATATACTTTTATAATTGATACATGTAACCTTAAAGACAACCCCGGTAATAATGTACTAACCGTCCTTTTTTATCTTCTCTTTTTTTTTTCTTCTTTTTTTTTCTTCTTTTTTTTTCTTCTCTTTTTTTTTCTTCTCTTTTTTTTTCTTCTCTTTTTTTCTTCTCTTTTTTTTCTTCTTCTCTTTTTTTTTCTTCCCTTTTTTTCTTCTCTTTTTTTTTCTTCTCTTTTTTTCTTCTCTTTTTTTTCTTCTCTTTTTTTCTTCTCTTTTTTTTCTTCTCTTTTTTTCTTCTCTTTTTTTCTTCTCTTTTTTTCTTCTCTTTTTTTCTTCTCTTTTTTTCTTCTCTTTTTTTTTATTCTTGGCCCCCTACCTCAATGCATGCAAAACCCCTGTAATCTATAATCCCGTTTAGGTAGGCAACACATATTACATCCCACATGCAATGAGAGAATGCTTCAACCGTATATTTTTTATAAGAAGTATCTGTTGTGGTAGGTCACTACACTTAGTGATGTAAATAAATTTGTGGACTGTATTAATTAATATTTAAAAATGCTTTTAATAAAATAAACAATAATTATAGTACGAAACCTCTACATAATATATATATGAAAAAATAATAATAATGCGTGCTCTTTATACGAGGCACTGTAGAGTAGTGGTATTTAGTGATGAGTGATATTTCACGAACTGTTACTTTTTCACTGATACAAACTGATCACAGTTCCTATTAGTTATATTAGTGGTAGGTCACTACACTTGGTGATGTAAATAAATTTGTGGACTGTATTAATTAATATTTAAAAATGCTTTTAATAAAATAAACAATAATTATAGTACAAAACCTCTACATAATAAATATATATATATGAAAAAAGAATAATAATGCTTGCTCTTTATACGAGAAGTTGGTACGCAGAGTCGTACCATAGTGGTAAAATATTCTCGAATAAATAGACGAGAACCTAACTGGAAGTTTCAACTTTTCTTTTTGAACGTAAATAACGAGGAACATTCACTTTGATTCCATATATATATGGAAAAGCTTTTCAGTTTTCGGAAGCCAATTCAGACGATTCCGACGAAATAAAATTATCGGTTCGAAATGGAGTTTGAGGAGTTACTGTAAGTGAATTTAATGAAAATCTACTTAGAAGTGCGATACCGACTGCACCAAGGTTATGTGCATGTATATATTCGGCTGTATTCAATTAAAACTTTCCCCAAACCGAACGGAAATTAAAGTCAGTTTTGTTTGTTATTCCACACCGGATTACGTTTAGAATTTCGATCGGATTTAGATCGTTGCTAACAAAAGTTAGTGTAAGTGTCGGTTGAATGGGAACTACTTCAAACATTCAGTTGCAATTATCCATATTGAATACCAAACAACGCTATACTATATTCAAATTTCATTTACGCCACGTCAAAACAATATCCCCTCCTGACAGCAACTATAGTTACGTTACATTGCAACACAATGAAACAGCTTTTTACTGTTCCAAAACTCTATCCTTGAAATTCCTATAATTGTCAAAAATGGTCCACAATAAAATTGTTTAAAATTTTGAAAAATGGGCAATATTTGTCAAAAATTTGGAAAATGGTCAATAATTGTCAAAATCTGTCAAAATATTGAAAAATGGTTGATAATTGCCAAATATTTTCAAAAATTTGGAAAAATGGTCAATAATTGTCAAAAATGGTCAATATTTAAAAAAATTTTGAATAAATGTTCAATAATTGTCAAAATTTTTGAAAAAATGGTCAAT